>APFE030380887.1:25325-40322 GCA_000404065.3 Pinus taeda | reverse complement strand
TGTAGCATTTCTTCCTCTTCTTCATGAGTCATGCTAGAGCTTTCAGGTTCCTAACTAGGTGTTTGCATTTTCTTTCCTCGGGGCATCAGTTACTGATAATAATGCTCTACTAGCCCTTTGAATTCCTTCAAAATAAATTTTCAAACCAATCTTAAGGAAAAAGTTAAAAAAATCTACACACCTTTTTTTCTTTGTAGGAGCTCGATATTGCCTCTGATGTATCTCTGTACTTTCAAAACATCCAGTTCTAAAATTGCAAACTGTGGTAGCCCTCTGTGTCCTCTTTCCAATACCACCAGTCGGACTCCAATTGGATTCTCCTAACCTTGTTCCTTTAGGCAGTGAAGCAACACTTTTAGGGACTTAGGGGCCCTCAGTTTATGGACATTTATGATTGGCGTTGAAGTGCCCAAAAATGTCTATAACAACCTCACATGTCATTTGCAATCTATTAGCGCGTTTCCGATAAAATATGTTCGTAAGTCTTTTAAAATAACTTGGCACTTGCTGTGTGGATTAGTCGATGTGGACTGCTTAAATGAATGACGAAATGATACATCGTTCCTAAAATAGAAATCTACTATGCAAATGTAGATGCAAAGAAGTGATGGTTAACATTAAAAAACAAAATTTAGTCTAATTTTCCATATTTGGAAATATTACATTTATAAACATGAGGATATATCATGAATTCACTAGGATTTTTGAATTGATTAGTAAGGAAACTTTGGACGATCATGAGCGACTACATAACTTATTTTCACATGATTACTATGTCCTAATCTATGTGATTGAATTTCAAGTTAGCTCTTTCGAGATTGCTTGCTAAAGTGTCAAGTTGTTGATATTGATTTATTAGAGAAAATAAAAAAATCAAATATTCTCATGTTTAAAAACATTGTATGGTTTTCCTTAGCACTTTTTGAGAGAACAACTAATGCAAGCTCCATTTCCCATGTCCACTTGAATTATGTGTCCCAAGCCACTAAAAAAAAAATACTATTCATGCTGAAGATATTTTTCTCTTAGTTTTTTCTTCTTTCCAAATAAATGGAATTTGAAATCAAGATCTAGGTAGCTTTGGGAAGTGAATTGATAACAAAATAGTTATTGTATTATGGAATTTGGTGTAGACATGAGAATGCACCACACATAATAATCTTGCACATTAGAGGAGGCGTAGTTAGTCCAAGTTTTGTCAACATGAGTGTTGTATAGCTTGTGGATGAAAGTTGTTTAAGTTCTTAGCTCAAAATATTGTAGAATAAGAGACTGACATATGATAAATTCTTTTGGTTCTTGGGGATGGAACTGTCACTAACATTTATAGCTAGAATGCAATGTTTCATATCAATGGAAGAGAAATGCTAGGATTCAGGGGTTTTGGAATTGTGGATATTGCAAAAAGAAATCTTCAAAGATGAAAATATGAGTCTTGACCCACATTATGACAGATAAAATATCATGGAAGAATTTGTGTTAGTGAATTTGTAGTAGAAGATCTAACTCCTACTTAAAAATATTGATATTTGAAATAACACCAATTTTTTGAGCTTTGGTAGCTGCCTATCATTCATCTAAGATGGAAGAAAATAAATTTCTCTAAATTAGCCAAATATGGTTTAACATGCTTCTCACAGATTTGTCCGTAATGGGAAATTCTGCAAAAATACATGAAAAAGAAATAAAGGGGATAAATGAACTGCACCAAAGAGATTATACCATCACCTTGAGTTGTTAGGTTTACATTAATTCTTGAAGGTTATATTTTAGATCTTACTATATATATGATATATGTGTTTATTATAAGAAACAAAATTATCTATATGTGCATTCATGCATTAAAACTTCTCAAGATTAAAAATAAAATTTAAGATATGTCATCATGTTGGAGGAGTGATTGAGAAGGCCATTATATAAAAATTCTTAAAACTAAGTTACTAGTAACCATGATGTACAAGTGATAAGTATTCTAATAGTGTAGTGTAACACTAAGCATTGCATATGGCTAAGATTGTGGAATTAAAATGTTATAGTTGCTTTAATTCAAATGTATTGATGATGTGAGATAGTGAGGAGGCTCACATGTGCTGAGGTCATAGTGATTATAAGTATTCTGTAAATTTATTGCTACAATTGAAACAAACATTTTGTTGGGAGCAAGATTCCCCAAGGAGAGTTTTGGGGCTAAAAGCACATGTTTTGGTTAAATTTTGTAACAAACTTGTAAAGACTTTGCATTTTGTGGTCACGGAGCGTGTAGGTGTCATGAGTCATAAAGGGTTGTCTGCCCTTAGTTTTGTAAAGTAAAGTCACCTGTAAAATATCTACCCATGGTCCACTGACCGTGGAATTGTATAAACAAATATAAGCTCTAAGTAGTTAGAGGGAGGAGACATCATGTAAAAGTGTCATATCTTTAAAGTAAGAAGTCTAAGTTTTGGGTCGTAGTGTAGGTAGAGGCTCTACAGCTGAGTGCGTAGAGGCCTAGGGTAGAAGTTTGCAGTTGAGTGCGCAGACCAGCTGTGTGTGCATGGTAGGTAGAGTCTGTAATCACTTGAAGATATCAATAAAGAGAAGTATTTTGCAATTTCTGTGTCTTTGTTCTGAATAATGCATCTTTCCATATTATGTGTGAATTTCCTTAATAATGCTTATGTGATGTGTGAATGTGTATAATTATGTTAGATAATTAAATGCAAATAAGAATGCCTATTTACACAGTGCTAATTGTGTTTACCTCATAAGATAAGTAGAATTCTTAAGATAACTTGACAATCTATGCAATAGGCTTCCTTAGCAGTGCAAAAGTATGTGAATCAAAGATTAGAGCTACGAAGGCCAACTGTACCCTTTCACGGAGGTGTCAAAAGGAAGAATAATGGGTTAGAAAGACAAAGCCCTAGAACTAAGTGACCTATGTGAAGGCAGGAATAGAAGGAATAAAACGACATCACAACCATCTCAGGGTGCAGAAACTTGGTTCCAACATCCCCCCATACTGCTTAGGGTGAGACTTCGGTCCGCACTCCGTAGACTAAGGCCGAAAGGGCCAGTAGTGTAGGGATTTGTTTGTCTAATTAACGTTGAACATAGGTCAACCCCCCTCAAGCCAACAAATGGTTCCATTACTGGGACCAGAATCTGTATAAGAGATGTGTGATGTCATATCACTAGAATATGACTAAGAAAGTGATTAGAGACTGGTTGGATAGGAAGATCCATGAATTCGTGGTGTAGGAGAACAAAAACCCATGACTGACAAAGGAACAATGGCTAGACAAGCACGTATATACAGAAATACATGAGATCTTTTTTTCTTCCTTTATTGCTGAGCTATACGAATGGATTACGAAGCTAGCAGATAATCAAGGAAGGTGGAAACTTGACAGTCCTATTGTGTGGACACCGAAGCTAGTGCGCAGGTTGGAGGCAGTAGAGGATAAGATCACCCACGTTGTCGATCATTGGCTTGATTGCATCATAGCAGGATTTGTAACTAAATTTTCAGTCGACACCTTAGTCAGCTACATCAAGGCAAAGCGATGCTTTTTTAAAGGACTGTGAGGTAAGTACGTGAAATCTTTGAATACATAGATTAAAATGCTATTATGCAAAAAATGGGTTATGCAGCTACCTTGATGTTCAGAGCTACGCAAAGCAGAAAAACTTATAGAAACAAAGGATAAACGTGTCTTGAATATAGTTCGTTGATTTCACCTCTGTGAGGCGACGAAGAAGGAATAGTGCAAGTTTCTCCACAAAGTTCTATTCAGTTAATAAGGCAAGGATTCCTGCGAATACCACCTCCACCCACACCACTTCCAATTTCACCACCATCTCCTGCGACTTCACCTGTACCACCTCCACATCCACCACAGTTCAGTATGGAAAATTCAGTGAAGTTGCCTCTATTCAAAGGCTTTGGGAATGAGGACCCAGACCAATTCTGGTTCATTATAAAAATTATATGGGAAGCTCAAGGCATTACACATGATAACATGAAGAAGGTGACATTGGTTAGTGATCTATAGGATCGTTCACTAACTTGGTATATCAAGTACTCTAATGATAACCCAAATGTTGGAGTCATAGACATTCAGACAACACTGAATAGAGAATTAAGTAGGCCTAAATATGAAGCACAATCTATAGTGGGGTTCAAAGAAATCACGATGCAACTAGGTGAGACACCTTGGGAACTTGATCAAAGGTTGAAGTGTACAATACGTGAAGCTAACATGAACCTAACAGACAGACAACATCGCGAATGGTTTGTGGATTTGCTCCTACCACACCTAAGGGTTGCGCTATCACAGTAGAAGATAATGACTCAGGCAGAGGCCTTAGAGATCATAATGAGGATGCATGAAACATTGATGCAAGATCCAAATCTAGGGGTTCAACAGATCAATTCGCAGTCTAAAAATCTTTGCCTTGAGATACAAATCTTGAAGCAAGATGGGATAGTTTGACCAGAGGTGTGCGAATAGGTATGGTGCCTGAAATGCAAGGGTTAAGGCCATGAAAAAGACCATTGCCCGGTCTTTATGAACTATATTGCAGGAGGAGGACTGATGCCTTTGAGGCCAGAAGCTCAAGCAGGACCAGGCACGGTGCCTGCATTATGGTGTTCTATATGTGAGGTAGTAGGAAAACATGCCACAAATAACTATCATTTGTTGCAGAAGTTTGTTCAAACACCGCAAAAATTGTTCTGCAACTTTTGTATGTCGATATTGCATGATGAGCATGATTGTAGGAGTTATGAATTGAGGATGGATAGAACTCCCACTTATAGGGTTCAGGCTGAAATGAAACCCCATGACCAGAGTGCGGGGATGGCGTGGATAAGATTTTAGGGGCGAAGTGGAGATCAAGGTAGAGGAGGACCTGGTAGAGGTCAAGGACAGTTGATCTCCTACAATTGTGGAGGACTAGGACACTATGCCTGTGATTGCACTAACCTAACTCATCTTTCGTACAAGTACTACACTTTGTTTGATCATGAAATGAAATACTATCCTACGGTGATAGCAAGGATACGTGACAAAGGGGCACTACCACCTCGGAGGACCCATAACCTAAAGATGATGAGGTATAAGCTGCTTGAAGAGGATCCAAACATGAATATAGTGCTCCGAAGTGGAATCGCAATAACAGATGACAAGGGGAAATAACCAGAAGATAGTACATGGGTTTGCAAAGCTCCAGCAAAGGAGGTTGAGTTCAATTTGGAGCACGCACATGAAACCCTCATGGAAGCGAGGAAGAGCTTTGCTAAGGCCTCCACCTCAGGGAGCAAGGATAAGCCTAATCAAGAGATGGACCCTTCTATGCTCACAACCTACCTGGAGACTTGTATGAAGTTACTACACGATAGAAAGGCTGTGAAGGGGCTACAAGAGCTTATAAATAGATGCATCAAAAACACCCCAAGTGAGCCACGTGTAGTATGAAAGATAGGTAAGAATAAAACAAGGATAGGATAGGAGATGAGGCTGAGTGCCTAGATAGGAGAGTATGAGATGGATTAGGTTATTTTGGACCTAGGGTCAGATGCAAACGTCCTACCAAAGTAGACTTGGGAGCGTATGGGGAGACCCGCACTGCAGTGGTCTCTGATCTAGCTAAGAATGGTGAATCAACAGAAGATCATCCCCATGGGGTGGCTACAGGGGGTGACTTTATCTATTGAAGGTACGAGCACGCTGGCTGATTTTTAAGTAATATAAATTGTGGATGACAACAACCCCTATCCTATGCTCCTTGGAATTGATTAGGCTACTAATATGAACAGGGTAATCAATCTCAAGAAGCGAAATATTATATTTGAGAAGAAAGCACTCAACAGAATAATACCCCTAGATCCTGCTGAGGGATCATGCTCTACTGAACCAGTTTGCAATTGTGAGAGTGATGACTATCTGGACTATATCTATAAGATAATAGTGCAAGACCAATATTTGTTGAATGCAACAATAGATGGATGAATTACATGGGATCATAACAATTCATGCACCTGGGACTTTGATGAAGAACTAGAGCACTGGCAGAATTGGTTACATGAAGGAACTACATTGAGCTATAACATGATGACCTGGTCGCTGCACTGCGTGTTGTCAGAGATAAGAAATATGCCCACTTATGATTGCCTAAATGATGCAGATATTTTTTTTGATGCATTTGAGAGGGAGGTACCAGAAAAGCAGTGCTTCTAGGCATTTGACTAGGCACTGCGTGCTACACCCATAAGGTTGTGAGGTACGCATAAGGAAAGCTTTGATGATTGGCATGAATGTAGAAAGATGATGAGAATTCGCTTTGGGAAGCCGAACGTATGAATAACTGACAAATATGACAAGCAGGAGAAGGACTATTACAAGGTAGAGAAGAACTATTCCACCACCGAGTGCGAAGGGTTAGTATGGTTTATGCACTCTAGAAGTTTAGGCACTACTTGCTGAGAGGCCATTTTAAGATGTACATAGATCATTCCACACTAAAATACCTAGTCAATAAGCTTGTGTGAGGGGGGAGAATCTACCGGTGGTTGTTACTATTCTAGGAATATGATTTTGAAATTATTGTGAATCCTAGACAATTGAATGTGGGACCAAACCATCTGTCGCGCATCAAAATAGGGGAAGAAACCAATAATTTGGAGGAAGGATTGTCTGACACGCAGCTATTTGCAATGCATGTTGCGGATGATCATTTTGAGGATATAATACACTTCCTAATGATAGGGTTAGTAGTGCGTGCGGAAAATTTTTCTATCATTGTTGGACATTTGTATAAAATGGAGTCTAATGAGATATTGCAACAATATGTACCTAAGTTTGAGAGGAGTAGCATCCTCAAAGATGTTCATGTAGGGTTGTGTTGGCCAACCCTCCATTAGGACTCAAAAGTGTATTTCAAGGTGTGCGATATATGTCAAAGGGCTGGCAAGCCATCACAGAGGGATGAGATGCCTTTGAATCCATAGATGACATTGCAACATTTTGAGAAATGGATGATAACTTTTGTGGGACCTATTTAGTCCCAATCAAATATGGGAGCAAGGTACATTATCACCGTGACAAAGTATTTGACTCGTTGGGTGGAAGCACAACTTGTGAAGGATTGCATAGGTGTGACTATTGCAAAGTTCCTCTTTGAGCATGTACTGATGCGACTTGGCTATCCAAAGATTTTGATCAATGATTGCAGTACGCACTTTTTGAATGAGACGATTACTGCGCTAATGTAGGAATTTTAGGTAGATCATCAGAAGAGAACACCTTACCATCTGTAGGCAGTGTGATGGTGGACACATTCAATAAAGTATTGGAGAACACACTGACCAAGGTTTGCAATGCTCAATGAAATGGTTGGGACCTATGCATACCTGTAGTACTATGGGCTTATCGAACGACATGCAAGAAGTTGACTGGACAAACTCCCTTTAGGCTTATCTATGGTGTTGAAGCGGTAATGCCTATGGAATATATTGTGCCTAGTTTGTGTATAATAACGCTCATAGGTATAAAAAATCACGGAGCCCTAGAGGAAAGGCTCACACACCTGGATGGGCTTGAGGAAGAGAGATTTCTGGCTGAATTTCATCAACAAGTCCAAACACAACACGAAAAATCATGACATGATTGGCATATTAAGCTCCACCCCTTTAACATAAATTTCGTAGTTTTGTTATATGATAGCAAGTTTGATAAATTCCCAGGGAAATTTCGAATGCACTGGTGTTACACAACATTTTGTCACTGTCCCTGTACTCCTCGTTTCTTGATCTTGGAGGACCTCTACAGTGAACCCCACGTGCTTTGCCTTCATGGAGAAACTCCCATTATGTCCCTCTTCATGATCAGATCATTTCCCTTTTGCACCATTTCCCCTAAAACGTCTGTTTTTCCCAGCTTAGGAGGCCAACGCTAATGACCTTTCACTCCCTCGTGCTAATCTGCAAAGATTAGCACTATTCCCAACGCCTACCGATGTGACTGAGCTATGTTCCAGTTGTTCCAATCTTGTTGTGGAAAGTTTTTTAAATTAGAGCCAAAGATTCTAGCTCTAGAAGCTCCGTAACAAAATTCTAGTAAATGGTTTGGCCATATTGGGTTGAGGATGATAGTTTCAGCTCCTTCCCCCTATATTGATGGAACTACCACAAGGGATAATTCCTTCTCCCATGAGAAGAGGATCCATCTCCCATCCATATTTCCTGTATAAACCTCCCTTCTTCCCAAGAAGTCATAGTTAGAGTGTTGGCTCAGTGTGGATATACTATTTTGATTAGACAAGCAAGCTATTACTAGATGTAGCCATCTAGTTGTGTGAGGGAGAAATGTGTTTGGTTTGGAGTGAAGCCTAAAGGAAAGAGCCTTTAAAATATTGTTGTTTGAAGCCATCATGGAGTGCTAGTAGAAGTGTGTGGAAACTCGGTCTTGTCAGAGGAAGGTCTCGATGTCAAGAGAAATGGTTGTAATGTCTCCTTGATATTAATATATGAAATTATCAATTGATTTCCTACATGTTTTGTAATATTACATATTCATGTCTTAATGCTTCTTGACTCATTAAGTAGGTTGAATTGCAATTTTTCTATTATTATGTTTGTGTGTTGTTGTTGTTTATTTGTTTTAGGAGCTTGAAGAAGGAAGCAAGAGATTACTGGAGTGAGCAAGCAAGGACATCATCAAGCAGAAAAGGTGACCAAGAGTTAGGTCCTCTTTATTGATTCTAACCTAAGGAAATCTTCCATAGAATGTATCTATTTTGGCTACACCCATTATTGGGCTAGCGGAATTCATTCGTTTCTGCACTTATAACTTTACTTCACCACAAATTGGCGACTCCACTAGGATATACCATCTTTTATTTGTTTTGGATTTCATGATTTCATGAGAACTTTTCTAGTTTCACATTTTCCCTTTGGTTCTATTTTTTTCTTCTACTTACTGGCCTAAGTCTAAAATTCATAATATGAGATCGAGTCCCTGTTTTTATTGTTGTTTTTCCTAATTTCCTCAGCCAGCATGTTTAATCCGCTGACAGTCACATCGACCACTGTGAGTTGAGGAGGAAAAGTTGCGCCGACCAGCCTCTCTTGCTTGTTGTCAGTCAGCAAGTTGCACCGATGCCTATAAGTGAAGATTAGGGCTTGACACCAATCTTGGCCAGTGTGTTCTGCTCTTGTGTTTTTGACCCCATGAGCATTTTTGAATGTTTTCTCCCTGATTAGGAAGCTAATTTTAATTTTTCTTTTGCTTGCTTGTTGGCTTGTCATCTTGCTGTTTGATTGATTGAGTCATTCAGTGGTCAGCGACACTAGGGCATCCAGTTAGTCGCCCATTCAGCGGCTTCTGGACTAATCAAGTCTGAGTGTGGGTGTTTTTTCTCCTTGCATTTGTTTTTGGTCCTTTACCAACTTTGATCTCTTTTTACACAAGTTTGAAAATGGTTTCATTTACTAGCTTCAACGCCTTTTTCTTACATAGATTACATTGTTGGTCTTGTGTTTGGTAAAGTTGATGTTTCATTGATCTGAATGAACTTCTCTTTTCACATTTTCATCTTCTTGAAGAGCTCATAGTCTCAAAAACTTTTTCATTGAAATATTGTATGCAAAAAGTTTGTTTCATTGTTTCATGAGAAAGTATGAAATTCTAGGTTGTTGCATCATTATGATTTGTGGCTCTTAAAAACTAGAGTTGCATCAGCATTTGGGAGAGGAAGAGAATTTTTTTCATTTTGAAAGGACTGATAGATAAGTGCTTGTCAGGAAATTAGGAATTGGAATGCATTTTTTATTAGTTTATTTTTTGAAAAGGTGAATAGTGAAAGATCATTTCGTTTTCAGTTGCTTCATTATTTGCACTTGATTGAGTAGTTTCTAGCGTCTCTAGCATAGGCATTTTGTCGAATTGAAAGGGCCTTGTCCCATTTAGTTACATTTTAGGTTTTTCGAGTAGCATTGCTAAGACATGAAAACTAAAACTTAACTCAAGATCAACTCTAAAATGAATTCAATTAACCTAAGGCACATTTTACATCAATGATCATATCTAGAAGGTCTACGCTAGAGATGTGTTCCAGCGTCTTTAAACCTAGCAGCTCTCCTTAGCTTCAGCATTAGACAGTGCTATATAGATTTATGCTCCCCATTCCATCAAGTATATAACAAGAAACCCCACTAGGCTGCAATCCTTTTATCCTTAAGAAGCTGAGTCAGCCGGCTTGCAAACGTGATACACCAAACACAGCATTCGGGGAGATCGCTTGTTCGTACTTCTTGGTTCGTCAGGAGGTATTCTGTAGTTCACAGTTGCCTAGTAATCATGTTTACCTAGATCATCCAAAGTAGTCATTTCACCTTTTTGACTCATTAAAATTAAAATATCATTCAAGCATTTGTCCTTTCGAGCTCATTTCTAATCGAAAGTGATAGAGTCATATTTGTTTCTTTCTCAACTCTTAAAAAATAAAAGAGCATCAATCTTTCATGCATCTTAATAATTGATTTCCCATGATCCAAAACATCCTATTAGTATTTTTGACCAAATAGTGAGTTCCCTTAAAAGGACATTTTAAAGTCTTGAAATTATTAGTTATGTTGACTAAGACAAGGTCATCATGGCAGAATCATCTAGTTCACCCAATTCCTCTTCCTCTCCTCCATCTGAAATATTGTTTGAGTAGCCATTTCCTGAGTTATCAGAGTCACTTGAGGACCAAAATGTTGAAGTTGCAATTGTTTTGAGTGTTCAACCTTTGTCATCTCATCCTCTGCCTACTTTCAATTCAGGGTCATCTACAGATCTCGTCCTAGAGTCTCTACATAATCTCGTTCGATCTCTCGAGAGCTCGCTGACCACTGATGGTTAGCTTGGACTGGTTATCTATCTTCCAAACCCTCTATTTGGCGTTGTCAAGATATTGCCACAGCTTCCTTACAGTCTGTACAACCAACTAGGTGTTCCTTTGGAACTATCCCCCAGTACACATTCAGCCATTCATCGTCATTTGTTTTCAAACATGGAACCTGAAGGCGATGCTCCAGTAACTTGTCCGGATGAGTCTGAAGTTTCTACTCCACACACTGTTGAGGGGGGAGAACTGCAATTGTAGTTACCTCCTAAGGGTTTCCCTTATTTGGAAGGTATTCCTGCCAGCGTACCACTTAGCTATGTGTCTTTGAGGCACTTAGTTTGAAGCACACCTAGTGCCTCATCACTCTACCATAAACCTGTTTGGGTGTTAGGCGTTAGGCCTACATCAAGTTTGTTCGTCACGAACACTACTTCACAACCAGCTATTACTTCAGCCCCATTACAACCCATCGTCCTGAATACTCTTGTATCATCGATCCCAGTTGCACGTCAGTTCCAACCAGTGATTTCAAAGATTGTCTTTGTCAGTTCTTCTATCCCATTAGTCAATGGCTAGATTGTGTAACCGCCTAGGTGGCGGAACCTGAATGTCTCTATGGTGTCAGGTGCCACTAATGTGAGCAGCTCACAAGCTGACATGCTTGGTATAAACCATCCCTCTTCTGGTACTATTTGTAACCATGTTGACCCTATTGGATCAAGCAATGTCCATTACCAATAGGTTCAAAATCCTGTTGGTCTGTCTGGACTGAGCAATGTTTAGTATGAGTAGCCCTATGGGGCTGAGTTCCAATACGAAAATCCTTACGTTCCATATGGTGCCCAAGGATTCGCTAATCAATGCTACACCCTCCAATCTAGGTAGTACATCCAATCTGGCAACTACCAGATTCAGTTTAGTAATTTCCCGAGCACTGTTGAAGTACCCTTGAAATAGCAAGGACCACCTTTACAACAACCAGGGCAGCCTTTGTTACCACAGAGGAAACCTTTGTTGTAGCAAGGGCTTTCCGCACAACAACAAGGGTAGATTATCCTACAAAATGGTCACCTACAACAACCACAAGGTCAATCATTCCAACAGTTGTAGCAGGTCACGCAGCAACAGATGCAATATGCTCCACATACCTCTCAACCCATACCTTCACAGGGCCAACCTCTGCAAACCCAGGGACAAATTTTGCAACTTCAAGGTCAGCCCTTGCAACAACAAAACCAACTAGGGTAGCAACAACCATTGTATACATATCAACTAGGTCAACCCTTGCAGGGACAGGATCAAGGTCAAGTCCTGCAACAACAAGCATAAAATCCTCTTGTCCTAGGTCAATAGGTTCAAAATCCTTCTGGCCAAGTGCACAAGGTACAAAATCCCTACGTCCAAGGGCAACAAGTGTATCAACCTTATGCCGAATGACTACAGGTATAAAACCCTCTTATTTATGGGCAACAGGTTCAACAACCCTATGTTCCAAAACAACATGTCCCATATCCATATGTCCAAGGTCAACAGGCTCAACAACATTTTAGCCCATACGTTGTCTATCAGCAACATGTGCCTAGACACGTTTAAGGTATTCAAGGTCATAATCCTCCCTTTGGTCAAGGAAATCCGCAATGGGGGCAGCCTCAGATGCCATAAGGCCAAAATCCCCCACTATGGGGCCAAAATCCTTACCACTAGGGATGGACTCCTCCCTATGGACCCGCTTATCAACCTCCCATGCCTTTTAACACTCAATTACCTTTCTTGGCTACACTTGAGTTGCCAGATGTATCACATATTATGAATGATCTAATCCTGCATTCATTGTATTGGCTTCTGGTACCATCCAAGATACCAAGTGGTTGCCCAAAGTTCAATGGAAAAGCTAAAGAAGATCCTCTAGCCCATGTGATGACATATCACCTTTGGTGCTCTTTGAACTCATACGTGGATGATTCCATTCGTCTTCTTCTTTTCCAATGGACCCTCACAGGTGTTGCAGCGAAATGGTACATAAAGATACCTCAAAGTACTCTCCATGACTTCAATTTGTTGGCCATGGCCTTCCTCACACATTTTTCATATGTCGGCTCATTATGAAACTAGCACCTATTTCCTCACATCGCTTAAGAAAGACACTGCGACGCACCTCTGACCATATCCATGAGTGGAGATGTAGACGTCACTTGATCAAGTTCGAGAAAGCTGACTAGTTGCTCACTAAATGGTTTACAAAATTATTCATAGCCCCGATTGTTCGCAATATAGCTATGGGTGGATGTGTCACTGAAGAGCAAGCCATTGCCCATGCCCAATACTTGGATCTAGTCTACTCCTAGTCTGGAACCTTATACGAGTTGTTACCCAATGTTCTGTTGCCATCATCCAATACTGCAGTATTAAAGTCACCAATTGTTCCTCCCGTTGATGGAGTTATTGGTTAACTATCCCAGACCCCTGCTAAAACTTCTTCCAAATAGAAGTTGGCATCAAATGCTACTCCTAATAGTTCATCTCAAAATCCACCAAGCCCTGGTAAAACCTCAGAGGTCCATGCTGTCCAGTCTACTGCAATGGACAAATCCTCAAAAAGGAAAAAGAAAGGAAAAGGAAAAGCTAAAGTCGATGCCCTGAAACAGGGTCCTCCCAAATCATCTGTTGGTTAATTTTCGCAACAGAAACCTAGGTATCCCTGCCTCATTTGCAAGGAGGATCACTATAATAAGGATTGTCCGTGACGATTTGAAGTTAGTCGCCTACTCAAAGGGACCCCTGTTTTCCTTAAAGAGCCATTTTCGTCTCAACAGACTCAAATGGTAGACCAACCCTGATCTGCTTCCTCTGGATCTCGAGTTTTCATGATGAACACACCCATTAATGTGGCTACCCAATCGAATAGATCCTACAAAAATAGAAGCCATCTTACAGATAAAACATCGAAGGAACATTAGGGAATTAAAAGCTTTCTTAGGTAAAATTAGCTTTCTTAGAAGATTTATTTCTAATTTAGTTGAATTAATTAGATTGTTGAATAATATGTTGAAAAAGGATTCAACCATAAAATGGATTGTTCAAGCTAAGAAATCCTTTGAAGACATTAAACTATCCTTAACTAGAACACCAATTCTGATCAGCCCAAAATTTGATAGAGATTTCATATTCTTTAACTTTGCTTCTAAGCACACAATTGCTACAGTTTTACTGTAGAAAAATGACCAATGCTATGAAAAACCTGTTGCTTTCTTTAGCAAAGCCCTAAGAGATGCCCCCTTAAAATATAACATAATGGAAAAACAAGCCTTTGCCTTGGTCAAAGCTATCAAGGATTTTAGGGTGTACATTTTATATTCTCATATAGTAGCCTATGTTCCAAATTCATTAGTCAAAGACATCCTAACTCAGGGTGGTCCAGTTGGAAAGAGGGGAAAATGGATTGCTAATATTCTAGAATATGACATAGAAATCAAACCAACTAAGTTAATAAAGGGCAAAGGTTTAGCCAATCTCATGGTTGAATCAAACTATCAGACCTTGGATATAAATGTTATTGAACAAATAGATAATGAAGAGGAGATGGCGACTCCAATAATAAGCTACGCCTTTATTGAAGCACCATGGTATGCTGATATCATTTATGTTTTACTGAATTTTCAAGCTCCTCCTGAAGTATCTAAGACCAAAAGCAGATTTTTAAATATGAAATCCTTAAAATTTTGTATATTAGACAATGCTTTGTTTTGGAGAAATCCTGAAGGTATTCTTCTCAACTATTTATTAAAAGACGAATTTGAAAAAGTATTACAAGATTTTCATATAGGTGACTGTGGAGGACACCTTTACTGGGAAACCACTGCTGATAAGATTCTTAGAGCCAGTTTCTACTGGCCTACCTTATTTTCTGATGTAAAGAAACATTTGACCTCCTGTCCCAAATGTCAAGTTCTTGAGTGAAAAAAGTTTCTATCTTTACCCCTCAACCCAATCTCTACTGAAACACCTTTCCAACAATGGGGTTTAGACTTCATAGGTGAAATTCACCCACCTTCCTCTACCCAACACAAATGGATTCGAACTGCCATAGACTATTCCACAAAATGGATAGAAGCCATACCTTAAAGG
>APFE030380887.1:0-23147 GCA_000404065.3 Pinus taeda | reverse complement strand
AAATCATCAATGCAGATGAAGTAAACTTCGTCAATGCCAAGAAGAAGGCTTATTTCAAGATAAAAGACCAACTAGGCCCCTTCATATGCAACTCTAGGGAGGCAGGAAAAGAAGCAAACCTAATTCTGCAGAGATTGAAGTTCCAAAGAAGTTTTGTTTGGAGCTATGATCCTTTGGAATTCATTACAAAGAAGAGACAAAAGGTCAAGATAGGACCTTTCATTCACCATCCCATACCTGAAATAGAAGCATATGCAAATCAAACAGAATGGGTGGAAGGTACCCTAGTGCACCAAGACAACACCAGAGTAGACGTAGAGAATGCTCTAATTTATTTAGAAAAACAGCTTGATGACAACTCTTTTCTGTAGGTACCAAAAGGACTAGAGACTACTATGAGCACCCCTCTAGTCATGAAGACTCTTCAGAATGAGGAGAAGGTCCCAAAAATAAACAGAGAAGGGGCTTCCACTTCAGGAATGGCTACCTCTAATTTGGTAGGAATCAAACAAGAGGCAAAGGCTAAATCCAGCCTCTGAGCGAGAGTATATTGAAGACTCATCTAAAGTAACAAATACAGGAGCAGAAAGAAGTAGGTCTACCACTCCATCTGGAGGCATGTAAGAGCCTTCAACATCACAAGCTCAGATGTTGGAAAGATAGCTTAGTGTTGAAGTATCTTCCTTGAGAATGCTTGCTGACAGAGACCAAGATATCAAGGAAAGATATAAAGAAATCAAAGCTAGAAATGAGAGGCTTAAGGCCCAAACATATGCTCAGTACCTGAAGGTGACTCCTACCAATCAAACAAGGCTAATGTCATCCTTTGACATTAAAGAGGGGAAGCTACATATGACCTTTCTGAAGCCTATAGCTCAGCAGCCAAAGACAACATCAAACTTCAAAAGGGTATATTTTGAAGTGTTGGCAAGGGATATTCATCCCATAGACCAGATTTATCTACACAAGAAAGATGGAGAGATGATATACTCCACCCTAACAGCTAAAGCCATAGCTGCCCATCAACTACAGAACTCCCTAAACAACATCTCAACACAATTCCAATTAGATGTGGCCTCCTCACAGGCCAAGGATACAAGGATCAAATCCTTAGAGGACTTAGTGATTGAATTGGGACACGATCCCAAAGATATAAATGCTACGAAGAAGATTATTAAGAATAAAAACGATGATATTGCTGCACTTAAGAGGCAACTGAAAATACCCCAGCTGCAACATCATCAAACTCTAGAAGTCATAGAGAATCAAACAAGACATGAGGAGTTGACGGACTTGGTCCTAAAGCTAAATGATCAACTAAAAAAGACTGGAAAGGAATTGGATGCTTTGATCCAATTAAAACGGGATAATGTGGCTACTTCTTCAACAAATTTTATTCCCACAGTCTCCACAGTAGTGTCATCCACACTAGAAACATCTTTGGAACCTACAGATCTACGTGAAATAGCCTTGCCAATAATAACAGAGTCTACATTAGCAGCAGGCACATCAGGAGAGAAAGTAGCAGAACTAATCAAATCCATGGAAGAGATGTTTATCCAGGCTACTGAAATGAATAGGTTAAAAGAGAAGGTTCCAAGTTTGGAAACAAACTGCAAACTTTCCCAATTGAAGCAGAAAGAAGAAGAACAAAAAGCCCAAAAAATGGTTGAGAGAATCAAAATCCTAGAGAAGGATTTAACATTGGAGAAACCACTTGGACAAACCAAGGAAATTATGTGGGCCAATATCATTGCCTCTGTCAATTATATTTGGCCATCAATCCAAGTTATTTTTGAACAAACAGAGTTGGTAAAGATAGCTATAGAAGCTATCCAGAAAGTGAAAGAAGAGTTGGGAGATAAGCCGGAGGAGGCAAATAGATTCATCCACTTCCTCAACAATAAGAATAGATATGAACTCCAGGAGCTAAACATAGAAGATAAAACTGCTACCATTTTAGAAATAAGGAAGGTCCTTTCCAAAAGGAACATTACGCTTAATTTGGAAGAAAAGTGCCACAATATGCGGGTAGCATTGATAGGTTCATGGCTAAATTCCATATTTTGAGGGAGAAGGGTCTGCCCGGTCCTATGGTTATCGATAAAAAACTCATGACACAGTTGGACTATGGTGATAGACTCAAGAAATTGGCTAAGGAACAATCTAGTTCCTCATCCATAAAATCCTTGCCGACAGGAAAAGTGTTGTATGACACATTTGAGAACTTGTTTTTCTTTGAGCATTAGGTAAAAAATTTGTTCCTCTCCAAGCCCAATTTTTCCAAGTATACTGAAGCTGATGAAATCTACAGGAGAATGGTGAATGTGAAATTACCAGATGTAGAATGGTGGGAGACAATGACAGATTTACTGGGATAAATTTACTACACAGTAAAAATAGAACAACCAGGTAGGTAAAAACAACAGAACAGGGCCAAAGAGTAACCAGGTCAAAGAGTATCAGTTGAAAGATAAAAGTAAATAAGACTGCAGCATGCAACCCCACAACTGCAAGCCAGCATAAAGGGCTACACTTCAACAATAAAGGCCAACACAACCATAATAAAAGGGATAGCATGAAACATTTCATTAGTTGTCTATATCTTCTTGCAAGAAGATCTATGTATTTCCTAGATTAAATCTCAAGTTATTTTGAGATATTTTGTAATACCTTTTTCTATAAATACTTTATAATTCGAAGTATGTAGTGTGGATTCTTAGACATTTCTATAGTTTCCTTGATCAAAGACTATAAGCTATTGTATCACTGTTGGGACCAACAAGCTGGATTAATGAATAAAGCAAAGACATTTCACTAGATTCATGTGTAGTGCGAAATACAGACAAATATCTTCTTTTGTGTTGTCACTTTTCTTTAAAATATTTTCCATAATCTTAAATGTATCTGAAATCAAAATGCTATAATATGGAATGATGTCTCAGAACTTGCTTCACTGCACTCTATTTTTACTATTATGCATTTTTTTATGTTTTTTTCTAAATTATCTAAGTTAAGGAATTCTTGATTACACCTTAGTTCAGGTAGTTTCCCTCTGGTCTATAGTAAAGGATTCTTAACTGCCCTTGCCTCATGATCATCATCTGTTCCTCCTTTTAATCCCCGCTCGAGGATTCTTAAGTGCTCTCTCACCCTAGTTAAGATCATTTCACCCATTTGACCTAAAACTTGTGCTTCACTCTGTTAACTTGCCCATTGAACACTCCCTTTAATGATTTAATCCTAGTTCTACTTCCCTTCTTTGACTCCATAGCCCAATAGCTAGAGACATCATTCTATCCATTTGTTTAAGGATTCCATCATCCAACTTCCAATAAAAATCCAAAACCCCCTTAAGTTTAAGAACTAGACTAAAAATCTCAGCAAACAAAGGTAAATTATATAGAGAGAGCCCTCTCTAAGTCATAGGTTGGCTAGAGCCTATACCTAAAAGATTGGTTTTTGGTTACCTCAGTCTTTTCCTTCTTCTAATAACTTCTAGGGAAAATTTCTGAGTGATAACAGTTACTGTAATGACATTTGGAGTTAATTAGTAATATATAATTTGTGTTTCTATTTTCTCATGATATTCTGAGTAACTAGGCAATAATCACTGGCGGCTTGGGCCCGACCATTGGTGGATTTCACTACTTTTCCCTTTTTTATACTTTTACCTTCTTACTGCAAGTCTAATTACTTTTTTTTACAGTTTTACGATTGATCTAATTGATATATATAAATCACCAGTGTCGAGTTTGTGCATTCTGTGCATTATTTCTTATCACTGTTGATTGGTTTCATTTATTTATGTCGTAGATTGGTTCAATTATTAGATAAGAGTTATTTCCTCTTAATTGAGACCAAGAGTATTATTGGTTTGATCAGGTGTATTACTATTATGAAGAAGTTTCTATTCAGCTGAAAGAGCTCTGTTACCACTACAGTGCACTCAGTTGATGTGCTTATGGCTTGTAATTGCAATTAGAGATTTTTGATTAAGATTGAGTTTTGATGCTTGAATAGTTTAATTTCTTTGAAGTTACAAGTTTGGTAGTTTATGGTTTGATCCATTTACTCTTGTATTGAAATCAATAAGTTATCTTAAAGCATTACTCTCTATAGATACAACAATTTCCATCACCTGCACATACTGTGTACACTCTTGAAACAAAAGACTTACCCAGGTCGATAATTAATGTGAGGCATTTAGGAGTTCTAAAAGGACATTATGCGCCAAAATTTTGGCGCTATTTCCAGGGAGAGTGTTTCTATTTCACAAAAGGTGATGTATGTTTGATGTTTGTTTGCTATGAAAAAAATGGGTATTAAAAACAAAAGGTAAGAAATTGCATACTAGCAAGTAGAGTGTGTGCTCCTTTGCTTGCTTTTCAGCAAAATTGTGTAGAAATTGAAGTAGAAATAAATGTTTGTATTTCTATATGAATGAATAAGAAGAAAATAGTATAAAAAGATATAATTCATCTGCCCAAATCTGAAAAATGTAAGGGATTGGTGACCCTTGGACAATTAACCTTCATTGACAAAATCATAAGAAAAACTCAGTCGTAGTCCTGAGTAGGACCCTGAACCTTTTCAACAAGAAATCTTACTGTAACCCTTCAGGATGCAGGATCACCATCTGTAGCTGATGCTAAGATTCACAGCAAGACTAAAGGGTTTGAACAGAGTTTCAGAACACTGAAAATTTACAACTTAGTCCTTTACAAGAAAGGAATTCTTGCAATCTCCGTGAAGGATAAAGAGAAACAGGTAGTGCTGAAAAGATTAAATCATCATAACCCAAATCTCCTGAAGTCGTGGTTGAACAAAGGACACCCAGTATTCTGAACTAAGGAAGTGCTGTTAAACTCATTCTAAAAGTCTCTTCTAAACCCCCCACGAACAAATCTCCAGCTCTAGAAATCCCTGAAAGATATTGGCACATTTTTGACCAAATGGACCTCAAACCTCTACATTACAACACCCTATTGTTGATACAACTGTCAATGCTCCCATGAAAACTATTGCATTACAGAATATCCCTACATTTCATGGGCTAAATTCAGAGGATCCTGATGCATTCCTTTTCGAATTTGATGTTTTATGTAGGGATATGATAACACTACCAGCCCCAGAAGCTGAAATTGTTCCCCTCTATTTTGAAGGGAGAAACTTTCCGTTGGCTTATGTGGCTTGGTCGAGGTACCACTACTCATTGGGACCAAATGAAAACAACCTTTCTAAAAATATACCAAGATTATTGTTGAACTAGAGAACTGAAGGATGAAATCTTTCAAATGGGAGCTAAGACTAACGAGACTCTTGAAGAATATGTAGAACGTTTTCAATACAATCTGCAAAGATCTCTTTATGCAACTTTCCCTCCTGATGTTCTTAAAACTACGATGATCAAAGGTATGAAAGACCAATGGGTAGAAACACTTAATTTAATGGGGAAGGGTGATATTTATCAAGAGGATTATGATGATATTATAAAATTGTGCATCATGTTCTCTAGAGGTAGTACAAGGATGAAACCAACTGGACATGATGTGATCACTAGAGATAGCAGAGCCTCAGGAGGAAGCATTACAGGAGTTGAAATCAGTGATCTGCTCGAAGATTTTAAGATTGATATCTTGGGTACCCTGATGACACAATTGGATATCATGCAAGCCAAACAAAAGCAGGGTGAAGTAGAACATAATCTGGCTATCTTTTGTCCACATTGCAAAAAGAAACATAATCCTAGAGAATGTATGTTAGATATGATACAAACATGCACCATTTTCACTAAGGGTCATGCTATGGAAAGTTTTCCATCGCTTCCTGGATTAAAAACAGTTTTCAAGGAAGTAGAAGAGGAAGTGGATCTAGTATATCTGTTGAACCAACTTTATCAAAGGCAAGCATGTCCAATAGGAATGCCTATCGAACCATCTTCATTTTTTCCTTCTTCGCAATTTAATTCTCAGCAATATTCAGGGGAAACATGGCAGAACCAGTGACCTTTCTCTACTTGGCTACCTCAAGCATTTTATATGCCACCACGGCCCAACCAATCAAATCCAAACAATAATTGGCCAAATTCCTCTTACCCTCCACCATTTTAGCAGAACACCCCCTATTCCTCTCAATGGTCTCCTTCTACCTCACAAAATCAGAATTGGCAACTAAATTGGCAACGATTCGCAAACTAGTTCATGGGAACAGTTCCTCTACCTCAACCAACCTTACAAACACCTTACACATTGTAGAAAAATCCTGAGCCTAATATACAACCACAACCCCCAGCTCAACCAAATCTGAATCCTAACAATAGAATGATCCAGTCAATATAAATTATTGAGTTTAGGTCCTCAAGTTTAGTCAAGAGAATGTAATGAACTTAAGTTAAGATCTGGACGTGTAATTACTCTAGATGAGGACAAAAATTTGCAACCTGAAGTTAAAAAAATGCATGCAAATAAGCCTTTGACTATAGATAACCAACAAACAAAATAGGTAGAAGATACAGTCAAACACAAAGATCTCAAACAAATCATAATTACTTCTCCCTCGTTCCCAAAAAGATTGATAATACCTCGACCAATTGAATATCCTAACTTTGATCTTCTTGGTAAACTCAAAAATCTCTATATAAAAATACCCCTCCTCTAGGCCATTCAAGATATTCCGATATATGCTAAAACCATTAAAGAGTTGTGTGCAAAGAAGTATGTGAGGAAAACAAAAATAACACCAATTGTCCATGTCAACGGAACTTTGTTTGATTTATTACTAGGCAAAGAGACACCTGTAAAATATGAAGACTCGGGGAACCCCACTGTCACAGTCCAAATAAACAGCCACTCTTTTCCCAATGCTTTAGTTGACTCAGGGGAAGCCATTAACATTCTTATAATAGAAACTTGCGAAGTGCCTGGGATCACAGCCTTAGAGCCAACCACTACCTTGTTGGAACTTGCCGACTGTTCAATCGTTAAGCCAGAAGGAACATTACAAGATGTGATGGTTTCTTTGGACTCTTGGGAATATCCGGTAGATTTTTTTATTATCAACCCTAGAAATAGGCTAGATGGACATCCCTTAATACTGGGAAGGCCTTGGCTAGCAACAATTGATGCTTATATAGGCTACCGAACAAGTAGTATGACCATAACCAGAGGAAATTCTATTAAGAATCCAGCTTTACACCATCCGCTCAGCCAAGCCTAACCATTGTAAAAACTTGGAAACAACCAACAACATATTTAAAAGAAAATATTCATTCACCGTTGACTGTAGTAGATGCACTTGAATTCAAAATCAAACAGAATGTGATGTCATTAATACCTTTATCAATCACCCTGCTATAGTGTCTAATTTGAGATGTCACGTGATTGAAGTAGTCTTTGACAATGAGATTGAAGAAGATTCCTTGAGAGACATCAATGAACAACCGATACCAACAACCACCGTCTATAATAGCAAGCCTCTTGAAATCGAGCAAGGGAAAATCATTAACATTAATAGTAATCTGAGTAATGACCAGTAACAAAAACTTATCCAATTCCTTAGGAAATATAAAGGGGCTTTTGCATGGGACTACCCAGACATGAAAGGGCTTAACCCTCATTTATGCATGCACCACATCTACACTGAAAAAGATGAAGGACCCATTCGACATCAGCAACGTAGATTAAATCCTCATATATAGGTTATTGTGAAAGAAAATCTTCAAAAACTGTTAGACGTGAATTTTATTTATCCTATATCTAACAGTAAATGGGTTTCTCCATTAGAAGTTGTCCCAAAAAATATTCGAAAATGGAAGATATGAGTTGACTATAGAGAACTCAAAAAAGTGACACAAGAGGAGCATTTCCCCCTTCCATTTATCGACTAGGTCCTTGATACATTGGCAGGGAAGAAATTCTTCTCTTTCCTGGAAGGCTTCAATGGCTACAACCAAATTCAAATTTCCCCTAAATACTAGGATAAAACTACTTTCACCTACCCCTGGGGAACATTCCCTTATCAGGTATTTCCTTTCAAATTGTGTAGCGCACCTGCTACATTCCAAAGAGCCATACTCAGTATTTTTGCAAACTTGATAAATGAAGGTTTGGAAGTGTACATGGACGATTTAACACCCTATGGGGATGACTTTGATCAGGCATTACAAACGTTGGAGAGAGTCCTAGAATGGTGTATTGCTACTAAGCTACACTTAAGTCATGAGAAGTGTCATATGATGATGACAGAGGGCCTGATTCTGGGTCATTACATTTCAGTAGCTGGAATTCAGGTAGATCCAGCAAAGATACAGGTAATCCTCTTATTAGCTACTCCATGCACTCAAACAAATGTATGTAGCTTTTTGGGATTTGTTGGATATTATCGTAGATTTATAAAGAACATATCACAAATTGCTTCACCTTTATATGCCTTGACAGGAAATGTTGACTTTTTATGGACTGATAAATGTGACACTTCTTTCACAGATCTGAAATAGTTAGTATCGACAACACCAATATTACGTGGCTTGAATTAGGATATACCTTTCTAGATTTCATCAAACACATCAAATACAGCCATTGGAGCTATTCTTGGCTAAGAAAAAGACAAGAAACCTTACGCTATATATTACATCAGCAAAAACCTTACCCTTGCTGAGTTGAATTATACAATAATAGAAAAGGAGTTTCTAGCCGTTATTTATGCTATGAGCAAATTTGGACACTATATAACTGGATAACATGTATTTCTATATGCTGATCACTCTACCATTAAATATTTAGCCAACAAACCGATTACAAATGGAAGAGTGACTCGTTGGTTACTACTTTTGCAGGAATTTGACATAACTATAAGGAAATGACGAGGGAAGGAGAACCTCATGGTAGACTTCCTCTCCCAAGTGCCAAGAACAGATTATACAGTGGTAGTAGATGATCAATTCCTAGATGAACATTTGTATGTTGTGGCCATAAAAATGCCATGGTATGGAGATGTAGAAAATTACTTAGCAGTGGGGGAATTGCCCAAACATTTGACACCCAGATAAAGGAAATTTATTGTTTATCTTAGCACTCATTTCTCCTGGATTGGAGGATACCGTTTCCACACAGGATCTAATATGCACACCCGCAGGTGCATTAGGGAGGACAAAATTTATGATAGCCTAAAAACCTGCCATGATGGACCTTGTGGTGGAGACTTTGTAGACCACGGAACTAGACATTAAATTCTACAGATGGGCTACAATTGGCGCACTATTTTTAAAGATGCTAAGAAATTTTTCCAAGCATGTGATAGTTGCCAAAGGATGGGCCACACTTGCCAATCTGATGAAATGCCCCTGCATCCACAACTGGTGATAGAACCCTCTAAGTGTTGGGCATTAGATTTTTTTGGGCTATTCAACCCACCATCCAACTAGAAATCGTATATATTGGTTGCAATCGATTACATAACTAAGTGGGTGGAAACAATAGTGTTGACAAGAGAAACAAAGGAAACAATTATTAACTTTCTTTTCGAAATTTTTGTGAGGTATGGCTTACCCAAAGAAGTAATTACTGATGGGGGACCACAATTCATGGGTCACAATATTGCTGCTACATTGACAAATCATCATATCACACACAAAATTACATCTCTGTATCACCCACAGGTGAACTAGCAGGTGGAGAGCACCAACAAATTTATCTAAGCTCTTCTAACAAAGACAGTTTCATCACATCGATAAGACTGGGTTGATCGATTGCTAAAGGCCTTGTGGGCGTATCGCACAACTTGGAGAAACATTATTGGATACTCTCCATATCAACTGGTATTTGGTAAAGAACCCATTTTTCCCATAGAATTTGAAATACAAACATTAAGGACAACCTAGTAAGTGGGACTAGATTTATCCAAAGCCTAGGTTAACAAGTTATAGTAGATGAATGAATTAGATGAGGCTCGACTACTGGATCTAGAACGTATGACACTTATTCAATAGCAAAGAGCCAAATGGCATGATGCCCTTATTAAGAAAAGACATTTCATGAGGGTGACTTGGCACTCCTTTATGATTCCAGGTTTCACGACTTCCCTGGCAAACTATAGACCAGGTGGTTAGGCTCCTATGAAATAAAACAAGTACACAAAAATGGCACTCTTACGCTGGCCACCATTGATGAGTTTGGTTCTTCTTTTAAAGTGAATGGGCATCGAGTGCACCTCTACCAAAAACCACTTACCAAACAATCTTTGTACCAGTAGATACCTGAGGACCCCACCAAGCAAGTTTTAGCTACAGAAGGCAATCCTTTGGTAGCTTCATCTTTATAAAATTTACTTGTTCTCTGTAAAATATGTAAATATGATTTCTGATTTGATTTTTTTTCTTTTTCTTTTTCTCTGCTTGTTTTGTTGTTTAGTTAATTGAGAAACACTTTCTTTTTGGCATGATTTTGTTGTTCAGTT
Source organism: Pinus taeda (assembly GCA_000404065.3). Classification (NCBI taxonomy): domain Eukaryota; kingdom Viridiplantae; phylum Streptophyta; class Pinopsida; order Pinales; family Pinaceae; genus Pinus; species Pinus taeda. Next base: position 12,692 of record APFE030380887.1, on the reverse strand, counting down.
AATTGGACAACTGTTGTTCAATCTATTGAACAACCACTGTTCAATCCAATTGAACAACACTTTCTTTTTGGTGTGATTTTGTCATTCAATTAATTGAACAACTGTTGTTCAATCTATTGAACAGCTGTTGTTCAATTTATTGAATAGCCGCTGTTCAATACAATTGGACATCACTTTATTTTTGGCATGTTTTTGTTGTTCAATTAATTGAACAACTGTTGTTCAATCTATTGAACAGATGTTGTTCCATCTTAATTGAACAACACCCCTTTTTTGGCATTTTTTTCTATTCATTCAATTGAACAGCTGTTGTTCAAACAACTGAACAACACTTTTAAATCTCTTGTGCATTCTTTTCTATTCCTTTGATTGAACAGTTGTCATTCATTCAAATGAATAGCTACTGTTCATTCCCAATTGAACAACACTTTTTCTCTTTGCAGTTATTATTGTTCAAACAATTGAACAACACTTTTTGCATATCTCTACTGTTCAATTCATTGAACAGCTATTGTTCAATTCCAATTGAACAACAAAATGTTTCTTTCGTGTGATTGTTGTTCGCTTGTCTGAACGATTACTGTTCACTCAAATGCTCAACCCCATTTTTCTTTTTTTTTGCATTTTTTTTCCTTTCATGGCATGAGGTACACAACTTTTATGAGGACAAGAACTTATGGATTCTATTAAGGGGAGTTAATACCATTAATGTTATGATCTTTAACAGGACAGCTTCTTGATGATAGATTCTTTTCAAGAAAGGGACACAATTATTTATATACTTCTTTGCTGCATATCGTTCTGTTGTACTTGATACTAATTGGTCATCTTAATACCATGTTGGTTCCACCCTTCCTGGTTATAATATTCTCCTTCTTTAATAAATAAGACTATGGGTATATTTTTTTATTTACATGTTAAACTTCTTCCACCATCCCTTCTCTTAAGGAGTATTGAGCCTCCCTCTATTTATCATAAAAATGTGTAATAAAAACAATTTTTTTTTTTTTTTTTTTTTTTTTTTTTTTTTTAGATGGAGGATAGGGGGTCTCATTACGAGCCAACCTACCATGTTCATAAGGCTGTAGCAAAGTGACATTGCCACTATGCCCACCACACCAGGGTTATGATCCATTAGATAGCTAGAATATCCTTGGAATAGGAGGTCTCATCATAAGCCAACCTAATCACCTTTGCTACATCCCAGTGAATGGCAGTGTGGTCATCTGGTTACCATGCCAACACACTAATCTCTTCTATAGAACAACACTTTAACTCTCCATTTATAAATTGAGGATCCTAGCTCATATGGGTTAAAAAGCAACCCTGTCGAGGCTATGGACTCCTGCTAGTAGTAGAGGCTCTACTTATGGTATTGAAGGTATATCTTATCATCAATTATTACTATATTACCCTTTTCTTATTCTTTCTTTTTATCAGAGATGTTATTTCCTTAATTTTTCCCCGTTTATAACCTTTATGCATGAGATATTGTTTTCCGATCAATTTCATCATTCTCGGCTAGAATACCATTAGCAGAGCATCTTTTTGGCACATTGTTGTCCTTTTCTTTCTCGCATAACTTATCATCAATCCAAGAATCTTATCTTTTACTCATAACTATATTTATATAATTCTCTCTCATTATAACCATACCTCTTGTCATCCTATCACAATATGTGTACTTTGTTTAATTTAATGTTGTATTATTCTTCCCCTTGTCTTGCAACCCGAACAACCCTTTCCTTGTCTACTCAGTTGTGGACGACCTCTCTTTTTATGGAGGGGGAGGATTCCCATTACACCTTTGCATGCACTGTATTTATTCTGCTTACTAGACTTGATATGTTTTAGATTTATTGCTATGATATCCCATGATCAAATGGCATGTGGCAGCATGATATTCTTAGAGTTAATATCATTAATTATCATGGAAATTCCCCTTGACATTATGGAATTTATTTGTTATGTCTACCTGTTTTTCTCTTTTACCAAAGCAATTGCTACTCTCTTCTGCATTTTTTCTATGATAATCTTTGAAACTTGTAGAGCGCCTATTGAAATAATTGGAGCATTATGGGTGGAAAATCGGTTCGCCGAGAACCCTCGGTGTTGGCAATTTCTAATAGAGCTAGGGAAATTCTTGTGCGCATGGGATGGATTTCATATTTCACCAGGCTTCAGGTCTCTAGAAGTGAAATCACTCTCGAATTTTTACAGCACTTACAAAATGGGAAGTCCATAGTAAAAGGTGTAAGAATAACAGTATTAGAAGCTATGATAGTGGAGGTTTTTGGGATGTCGGTAGAAGGAGAAGCACGGCCAGAAAGGAATGTAATATTGCATAACACAGTGGAGATTTCCAAAGATGTAAGTGAAGAGCTAACCCAAAAAGGAAACGGCATTCAACCGTCCTCTTTGGGAGAACCATGGTGCGAATTGGCTAGTGTCGTCCAATAGTACATTACCTGTGATGGTTGATGGGATGTGGTAAAATCACGGAAACTTAAACTTTTAGCTGTTTTAAAGCAAAATCTTAGTGTCAATTTGCCATTTTTCTTAAATTCATTGTTGCATGATATAGCTGATAGAGTAATATGGGCTAAACATCCTCATATTGTAGTCAGTCATCATGCGTTGATCAAACTGATTGTTAGTCACAGTCTTGCTCAACAAGATTTAACTTGGGATAATTTTTCAGCTCCACCAGAGATTATGCCAGACCCTGTAGTCCAAAATTCTTCAAATTTGGGAATTGAACAACAGAACCATATTTTGAATAGGAAAAGAATTTCTCATACAGTAATAAGACCTACTAAGCACAGGAATTTTACAAGATTGACTCCATTTCAAAGGACTTTTGTAGATCCTTAAGGTAGTGTCGAGGACTTGGCAGAGCCATCTAGTCCAATTATTGTACATGACACTAAACCTGAATAGGAAGAAGAACACAGTTCTGAACTAGAACAGGAGGAATAACGAAATCTTGAACCAGAATAGGAGGAAGAAAATGATTCTAACCCAGAATAAGGGGAAGCACAATACTTTTCTCAAGACGATTGTGAACCAGAAAATGGAGCAGGGCCTTCTCAAACACCACCTACAAGCCCTCGAGATGATTTCTTACAGGAATTTAAGGACAGGATGGCCCAGGTTCTTGCCAATTTGAGTGCATATATACAACCTGATGGATTACTCAACCAGGGCCTGAATATGTCTCAATCGACAGAGGATTCTGGTCACACAGGAATTTTGCCTTCTCCAAAAGCTATAGACCGGGCCAAGGAAGTGGACACAAAAATAATTCATGAATATGATAACCAGTCAAGTGACACGATTATAGTGGAACATAGACAAGACGAGCACCAAGATCCCTCAGACACAAAGGGTATTGATAAACCTGTTCCTACAGAGGATGTTTCTTAGAAGAAGCAAGTAGTTGAAATAAAGTTAAGAAATCTGAAGAAGAAATATCGAAAGCTTCAGAAGACAGTTAAGAGGTTGCGTTGGAAATTAAAAGAAGCTGCAAATGGGGAAGCCCTGAGCACTATTCCTGAATTAGTCATTGTGACCACACATACATAATTATGTGAAGGTAAGGCAATAGGAACCCAGAATAAATTTATTTCTACTCAGATGGTAGCCACACAAACAAGATTTCATATAGATTTGATAGATATGGCTATTCGGACTGAGGGTTTGTCCTCTCACAACAAAAGCACCGAGACAGAAGAAGCAATAGTATCAGGAGTTGGAGAATCAATTCAATGATTTGACCGTAACTGAGGATGAAACTTTTTCTAAGTCAAGACAGGAGGAAGAAAAGTTGAAGAAAGTAAAAGCAAAGCTAGATAAGGTTGTGGGTTAAATTGATGCTATTTTCTCTTTATATTAAGATGTCTTATCTTGCAGGTCTCCTGCTACAAACTATGCTCTGTTTTTATAGGAACAATATTTATTGTTGAATATTAAAGCTGTTAAGGCCGGAAAGTCAGTTGAATTGAAGACAACTAAAGAATTCATAAAATGTTGTAAGGAGCATGGGATATGTTAGAGCCTAGATTTACCTCAGGTTGAAAAGGTAAGCTTCTAGGTCCACATCAAACCACGCTCAGCCTCGCAGCTAGCCCTACGAAGATAGGAGAGGGCTCTCTCTGGGTCAAACTCAGTAAAAATTCTCAATAGGTTTTGAGATGACATGTAATGATGATTTTAGACTAGTAAATAAATACGAAATATGTAATTTAATGAATGACTGATATTTCAAGGCTGTATGGGACAAAGGACAACATGAGCGAAGAAATTAAATCAAAGACACAGAGTATTTCATGGGGCAAGATAGGTAGGAAGTTTAGCAATCAAATTGAAATAATATGGATTGGAAAGACTTTTTAGAGGTCGAAAAGGGCATAATAAATGAATCCTTTTCAAATGGAAGAAGACACACAGAGCATAAATTCTTTCCCAAGGCAGAGCAATAAACTGGATTCTACCTTTCTTACTTAAAAGCATTCAACTAGAAATGATTATGAATGAACGGTAAAACATAACAAGATACATATGAAACAAAAAGAAGAAACATATGCTAAACTCATACCGCATGAATCTCATGAATCAGAGCTGCATCATTTCATTAATTCTTTGCCAAAATTGTATAGTGAAATACTAGTTTTTCTTCCACGCTTTTCCCAGAACTCCCCCTTTACAAATGATCTAAAATAATAAATAAACCCACATGTGAGAAAATAGATCGACCCAAAAAAAAAGGAATTGTTTAATCATTAACTAATAAAAGCTGAAAAGCCAACCACCTGTTTTGAAAAGGAGCAGCGTACATATAAAATATGTTTGATGAACAATGACTAGGTAGAACCTGTAGCATAGACCTTCTAAATCGTAACTAAAGACAAAAATAGACCTCCAATCCTATTTCTTTGCTATGGTTGATGTCTTCATTTTATATTTAGGCATTCGGTCTTTGACTATTAGCTTTCCTTTCTTCCGTTTTAATAAAAACTGTCTTTTAATAAAAATGGTTTTGAACTAAGATTCCACCTTTAATAAAGGGAAAAATGTATTGTCAATGAACAACCCCAGCTGCAATTTTGCTAATCTCAATAATATCTCCTTCAATACCAGTGAACACATATCCATTTACTTAAAATCCCCTTTTCTTTGTAAAAATGATAAGCTCTTCGTGCTTTCAATTTGAAGAAATTAGTTGTGTCACCTTGTTTGATGATTTGAGAAGATGGTATAAAAGTTAAGAGCTTAGAAATGTAGTTTCCACTGGCTGTATTGACCTGCGTACCATTTTTACCAGTGCATTTTTTGTCCATCCTCTGAAGTAATTAGTCACTGATACAAGAAACGCAATGCCTCCTTTACCTCTAGTTTGTGAATCGTGTTCCTTCATGAATAAAAACAATGATACAACACACCTGCAGTTAGGGAGCATAGGAAATTGAGTTAGTTTGAAATTTTGATGAAGCGTTGGTGAAAAACTAGCTTGTCAGCCCTATGCCCCGCACACACACCTAGTGCGTCGCGCGGGCTGTATGCGTCGCACCAGTGAAAAATTACACTGTGGAAAATGCTTATGTGCATCTCATCACGCCTGCTCCCAATGTGCCATTCACACAACTACAATGCATAATCCCAATTTCAAACCACGATTTTGTTCCTCCACATTTATACTCAACTTTCTATGATGTCTTTAGCATGCAGATTGGTTGTAAAAACAATGGAATTACCTCATATAATTGAGAACTTGATTTTTTCTTCATACAAACCCATTTTTGTAATGTTTTGGCTTCGGCTCTTTTTGCATTTAAAACAAACATTGTTCCTTTGTTTCCTCTGACTTTTGAACTTGAATGATGAAACGTTTTGTCAAATTTTGGAGGGATTACTGATTTTGAATACGGAAAAGTATTACCAGGGCTGCGCTTGGAGATTTTGACAACTGGAAACTTGAAAAATGTTCATGACATTTATTACAAAGAACAAAATGACGACTTTCTTCAAAACAAGGTTTTGAAGAAAAGTCGCGATCAAGCAATATAACAACGAAATTTTGTGATGAAAACTTATTCTGATCCTCCCTCTAGCCTGCTGGCATTAAACCCTAGACCTAATGACTAAAATAACTCTTTGGTGACCTAGAAATCAAACAGGACAGTACATGACCTTAAAATTGACTTTGATGAGTAGACACGGACCAGCAGGTACATGACATGAGGGAGATGAGTGGCAAGCCCCTTCCATCAGAGGATCGATGCTCCTTATGGAATGAAAATGACTAAACATGAATGAGACCCCTAAAATGAAATGAAAAAATGAGATTTTGATCTCTGAAGAAGGGCTAAAGAGACCGACTCTAACATTGGCTCCAATGGGGATGGTAGCTCCTTGGAGGTGCCAAGGACCACAAATATTTGGGAAAGTAGACAGTGCCTTTGTTGATTGGGCTATGGAGTTAATGACTTGACAAAACCACACAAGGTTTGCTAACTCATTTATTGACTGAAAATTTGACTCAAAACTAAAATTGAAAACCATAATAAAACCAAACATGACTAAAACATAACTAACAAACCTACTCTAAGTGTTATTTTCACCACTCTATCAAGTGAAATGGAACAACCAATGCAACCATGTAAGCATCCTGGCTGCTATTTGAATTCTCTGCAAGTGCTTGCTTAGGAACAACAAGAGAAAGCTACTAAAAGGAAACTCCCATGGAAAGTCGGAATCAAGTTGACTGCTGATAAACTTGCAAAACATGAATGGATTGGATGACTTTCAGAATACTACGAAAGGATCTTCATAAACATTGCTATTGATTTCCATTAACACATTACTGCTCTGGCCCAAGTAATCTTCATAGATGGATATTAAACTTTTCCTCACATCAGCACTGTCTTTCTCTGATGATCGCAGCAAGCTGTCAAAGGGATCTTGAATTTCGTGAATAACCAAACTCTGTTGCTGATTCCAAACAGAACAAAAATATCCTTTATCAATCTCCTCATATGAATGCAAACTTTGAACTAAGCTTTGTAATGAAAAATATGTTAAACAAGAAAATGAAGGTGACCTTTGAATCAGTTTATTATCAACATTCTCTTATGTCACATGGTTAGCTAATGGAGAAGAAATTTTACAGAAAACATAATCCAACACATGAGCAATAGGATCATCAAAATTTTGAGAAGACTGCTACGATGTATCCATTAAAACTGTATGACATCTTACTGGTTGTTCATCTTCTTCTTTAGAGATATTACGAAGATTCTTCCTTATAAACTAAAATGCTTCAAAACAAAAGGGTACATAATCCTCTTGCATCATTAAATCATGTATCTCGGCTGCCACACTTTCATCTGTAATCTGACCTTCATCCTCAACATTAAAACTGAGAGATTGTTGATTTCCTACAGGCTGCTCATTTGAAGATTTACTGTGCAATTTTCCCTTCAAAAACTGGAATGATTCAAAATAGAAAGGTAGGGAGTCATCCTATATCATTTGACCATATGTGCCAGCTTCCATGTCTTCATGTGTAGCTTGACAATTAATGGCATTTGGGGGTTGAAAATCTGAATATGAGAAGTCTTGACCAAGGTTTTTATTGCACTCAAGATGGTCCAGATCAAGACTTGTTGACAGTTGATTTCTGATTGCATGGAAATTGTCTCTGATGAACTAAAATGAATCAAAACAAAAAGGCAAAGATCCCTCACTTACTTCAAAATTTGTTGCACTTTCCTCGTCACTGTCATAACTAATATGCATCGGTTGATCACTGTATTCGAGTTGTTGAAAATGAACTTCCTCCTTCCACAAGCTAGCTGCTGATTTGTCTGCAAGATTAGCTTCCGTTTGGAGAACATAATCGTCATCATACTGATCAAAATGAGGCAGATCATCATTATCATCAAGCATACGCATCATATCAACAGCTCTCTCTTCTTCAAAATGATCTATAAAACAATCACTATGACAACTGGGATAAGAAACAAAATGTTTTGGATCAGCAACTTGTTCTTCTTCAATCAGCGAGCCATGGGATTGAACATCATAATCGTTCCTTGCAGTGATATTTTGCATCATCTCTTCCACTGCACTTCCCAAAATGTCAAGCTTTACTCTAGAGATGTTGATTCCTCCATATCTATGTTTCTCGTCTCTTCTTCTTTCAACCTTGCCCTTCGGATTAACGGATGAGCCTCTACATTTACTGCACTATTTTGCATCTCTTAAAGTGTACAATATTCCTTTCTCTTAGCTGAAACTCCATTTCTAGATCAAAGGTAGCTGGGTAGTGCAAGAGAGAAGATCCAGGAGGAGGTCTTATATCAACAGGCATCAAATAATAAACTTGGTTAAATGTGGCAAAAAACTATTATACTGTCTCCCCTGGCAATCTTTTCAGCTGGTTATACTCTTCTATAATCAAGAAATGGTTTTGTCTTACCACCCACCTATCGAGGAGAACTTTGAAGAACTGCTGGAAATCTGAGATGCTCACATCAAGCATGGTTTTGAACAAACTCTTGAAGTTTCCTTGCAAATAAAGAGAAAAAAGCCTTATACTGACATCTTCTTCGTCAACTTTAAAAAGATCAAGAGAAGACTCAAAATTCAATAAATGTCTCTCAGCAGTGATGTTGTTGCGTTCACCATCAAATCTTGGTAGATATAGATCATGATTTTTAGGGAAAGCATGGGATATAGGAGGTAAAATCAGAGGCTTATATTGATTTGGAATTTTACAAGGTAGTGGGGTATGTACAGAAGCTGTAGAATCAGTCTTGGTCTCATTAGGCTCATCAGTTTGAAGACGGTCATCACAAGATTTGGAAAAAGGGTCTTGATCAAGCTCAAAGGCATGCAATTCCTTGGTATTCACAATATTCAAAGGGAAAGAATCAACTACAGGCCTGGGATTTTTTCTCAAGCATAGTATACTTTGCAAAGCCTTCTTGACATTCTTGGGAAAAAAGAAGAAATAATTGAGAACAAAGAACAAAATGTCTTGGATGAAATTCCAATTTGAATACCTAATCTATCCATATTGTCCTTTCATGTTTTTGCTGGTCAGGTTCATCCTCCAATGGAGTCCTTGGATCTGATCTCGAAACTGATTTGGAATTGCCAAGTGAATGATTTCAGCCTTGCTGTGTCTGATCGTTGTTCACCATCAACAATTAGATCTAACTTGATACATGTATTGGGGTGATCGTTTAGATAAAATGTTCATTTTATAAACTAGATCGGAGATTGACTAAGGTAGCTTTCATCTACATTCGCTAATGCAAAGCAAGAGCATTTCAAAGGCTACCCGGCTAACTTCAGGCTCCATCTGTAGTCTACAAAGCCAAACAATGTTAATAAAATTTTCTCCCCAGTGGAGTCGCCACTGTGTTAGAGCCTAGATTTACCTCAGGCTGAAAAGGTAAGCTTCTAGTTCCACATCAAACCACACGCAGCCTTGTAGCTAGCCCTACGAGGACAGGAGAGGGCTCTCTCCGAGTCAAACTCAGTAAAAATACTCAATAGATTTCGAGATGAATTGTAATGATGATTTTAGGTTAGTAAATAAATATGAAAGGGGTAATTTAATGAATGATTGAAATTTCAGGGCTGTATGGGACAAAGGACAACATGAGTGGAGAAATTAAATCAAAGAAACATAGTATTTCATGGGGCAATATAGGCAATAAGTTTAGCAATCAAATTGAAATAATATGGAGTGGAAAGACTTTTTAGAGGTTGAAAAGGGCATAATAAATGAATCTGTTTGAAACGGAAGAAGACACACAGAGCATAAATGCTTTCCCAAGGCAGAGCAATAAACTGGATTCTACCTTTCTTACTTAAAAGCATTCAACTAGAAATGATTATGAATGAACAGTAAAACATAACAAGATACATATGAAACAGAAAGAAGAAACATATGCAAAAGTCATACCACATGAATCTCATGAATCAGAGCTACATCATTTCATTAATTCTCTGCCAGAACTGTACAGTGAAACACTGGTTTTTCTTCCACACATTTCCCAGAACTCCCCCTTTACAAATGATTTACAATAATAAATAAACCCCCATGTGAGAAAATAGATTCACCCAAAAGAAAAAGGAATTGTTTAATCATTAACTAATAAAAGTTGAAAAGCCAACCACCTGTTTTGAAAAGGAGCAGCGTTACATATAAAATCTGTTTGATGACTAATGAGTAGGCAGACCCTGTAGCGTAGACCTTCTGAATCGTAACTGAAGACAAAAATAGACCTCCAATCCTATTTCTCTGCTATGGTTGATGTCCTCGTTTTAAATTTAGGCGTTCGGTCTTTGACTATTCGCTTTCCTTTTCTCCGTTTGAATAAAAACTGTCTTTTAATAAAAATGGTTTTGAACTAAGATTTCGCCTTTAATAAAGGGAAAAATGTATTGTCAATGAACGATCCCAGCTGCAATTTTTCTAAACTCAATAATATCTCCTTCAATACCAGTGAACACATACCCATTTGATTAAAATTCCATTTTCCTTGTAAAAATGATAAGCTCTTTGTGCTTTCAATTTGAAGAAATTAGTTGTGTCACCTTGTTTGATGATTGGAGTGGATGGTATAAAAGTTAAGAGCTTAGAAATGTAGTTTCCACTGGCTATATTGACCTGCGTAGCATTTTTACCAGCGCATTTTTTCTCCATCCTGTGAAGTAATTAGTCACTGATACAAGAAACTCAATGCCTCCTTTACCTCTAGTTTGTGAAGCGTCTTCCTTCATGAATAAAAACAATGATACAACACACCTGCAGTTAGGGAGCATAGGAAATTGAGTTAGTTTGAAATTTTGATGAAGCGGTGGTTAAAAACTGGCTTGTCAGCCCTATGCGCAGCGCACACACCCAGTGCACCACATGGGCTGTATGCGCCATGCCAGTGCAAAATTACACTGTGGAAAATGCTTATGTGTGTCGCGTCGTGCCTATGCACTGCGACTGCTCCCAATGCGTCGCGCACATAACTACAATGCACAGTCCCGGTTTCAAACCATGATTTTGTTCCTCCACATTTATACTCGACTTTATGTGATCCCTTTGGTGTGCAGATTGGTTGTAAAAACAATGGAATTATCTCATATAATTGAGAACTTGATTTTTTCTTCGTACAAACCCACTTTTATAATGTTTTGGCTTCGACTCTTTTCACATTTTAAAACAAACTTTGTTCCTTTGTTTCCTTTGACTTTTGAACTTGAATGATGAAACTTTTTGTCAAATTTTGTAGGGATGACTAGTTTTGAATACAGAAAAGGATGACCAGGGATGTGCCTGGAGATTTTGAGAACGGGAAACTTGAAAAATGTACATGACATTTATTACAAAGAACAAGATGGCGACTTTATTCAAAACAGGGTTTTGAAGAAAAGTCACGATCAAGCAATATAACAACGAAAATTTGCGATGAAAACTTATTCTGATCCTCCCTTTGGCCTGCTGGCATTAAACCTTAGACCTAATGACTAAAATAACTCTTTCCTGACCTAGACATCAAACAAGACTATACATGACTTTAAAATTGACTTTGATGAGCAGACACGAACCAGCAGGTACATGACATGAGGGAGATGAGTGAAAATACCCTTCCGTTAGAAGATTGATGCCCCTCATGGAATGCAAATGACTGAACATGAATGAGACCCCTAAAATGAAATGCAACAAAAGAGATTTTGATCTCTGACAAAGGGTTGAAGAGACCGACTCTAACAAGATAGAAGTCCAATGTCTTCTCTGTGAACTTTATTTGCATAATGTTTTATTAGACGGGGAGGTGTATAACAATCCTACCTCTTTTATTGGGGACATTTAGTTCTTGTCCTTCATTTCCTTCATTGTGAACCAACTTAAATGGTTTAGGGCGTATAACACCTTTCAAAGGAGAGAACATGGACTTGATTTGTGGGTAAGGAGTGATCCTTCTCAACCCTTGCATCATTTTGTTAGACACAAGAGGTTCATGAAATAGGAGGGAGTATTTAAGAGTCTGGGGCCTATACATAAAGAAATTGTTCAAGCAGGGAGGGCGTATTCCTTATCCATGCAGGAAAGGTCCTTACTTACATCCAAACAGAGATGGATAGTCTCCTCCAATAGTGTCAAGAGTAGAGAACCATTTGGCTACAGGAATTTTAAAGTTTCCGCAGGCCGTTTTGTCACATATAGTAATATTATCTTGAGGGAAGGACCACATTAGCTAGGATGTTGATTTAGGAGCCCTGTTATTTGGTACCCTCCTGAGGGATACTGTTTTGATTATGAGCTGCCTGGCATTCATGAAGGGCTAGCCTTTGCAAATTTAATACAAAAACACAATTTTAGGTTGTATAAGGAAGAAGTCTTTCCTACATACTCTTTAACTGTATTACATATTATGTTGTAGATCTAACCCAATATATTATAGATCTAATATGAAAATATAAGATAATGCAAATAAACCCAAGAAATAATATAGAAATGCTTCTTTATTGATCAAACCCTTAAGGTAGGGCAACACCATACAATCACTCCTTAAGAAAGGAGAATACTCCACAAGCCATATGCGTGTTCATACAAGACTATTTCTCTTCATATCTCTCCATGTGGAGTCTCTAGCCTCTATATAGGCCTCATACATACAATA
>APFE030380884.1:70819-92647 GCA_000404065.3 Pinus taeda | reverse complement strand
TGGTAGTCTCGGTTTTGAGATCCAGTGGGAAATCTCTGTGTATATGTGTTTTATGTGTTACGCTCTCGCATTTTTATTTTTCCTGTGATTTAGAATTCGTATGCAGGTAATTTCTGTACAGGGTTAAAACCTATAGGGATCAGATGCGAATGTTTTACCAAAACAGACATGAGAGTGAATGGGGAGACCTGCACTGCAATGGTCTTCGATTCAACTGAGGATGGTGAATCAGTAGAAAATCATACCCATGGGGTGATTGCAGGAAGTAACCGTGGATATTGAAGGAGCGAGCGCGCTGGAAGATTTCCAAGTAATAGAGATTGTTGATGACAGCAATCCCTACCCTACACTCTTGAGAATTGACTGGACTACTGATATGAATAGGGTAATTAATCTAAAGAAGTGAAAGATGATATTTGAGAAGCAATCACTACGCGTAATAATACCCGTGGATCCTGTTGAAGGATCGTGGTATACGGAACCAGTCCGCGACTATGAAAGTGATGATGATCTAGACTACATCTATAAGATAACAACGCGATACCAAGGCTAGGTGAATCCCACTGTGGATGGGTAGATTGCATGGGAGCACGAGAGTTCTTGCACTTTGGATTACGACAAAGAAATCGAATGCTGGAAGAATCGATTACACGAAGTAACTATGTTGAATTGCAATATGATGACTTGGTCATTGCGCTGTGTGTCATCAGAAGAAAGGAATCTACCTACTTATGATGGTCTAAATTAGGTAGATACCTTCTTGGATGTATTTGAAAGGGAGGTCCCAGAAAAGCAACACTTCCAGGCCTTGGACTGTGTACTACACTTGACGCCCGCAAGATGGTGGGGTACGCACAAAGGAAGCTTTGATGATTGGCAAAAATGTAGGAGAATGATGTGAGCACGATTTGGGAAGCTTAAGATGTGACTGACAAACAAGTATTATAGGCAGGATGATCCATGTGTGCATCTGGCCCAATGGACGTAGGCCTATGGAGAAAAAACCCAACCTAAGCAGATGCACATGTACTCCACGCTAAAGTACCTGGTCAATAGGCCTGTGCTGGGGGGGCAAATTTGCAGATGACTCTTATTGTTCCAAGAGTATGATTTCAAATTTGTTTTGAAGCCTGGATGATTGAACGTGGGACCCGACCACCTGTGGCGCATTGAGACAGGGGAGGAACCCACTAGTTTGGAGGAAGGATTACCTGACACGCACCTCTTTGTTGTGTGCATTGCAGATGGACATTTTGAAGATATAATACACTTTCTAACAACTGGAACTACATCGGAAGGATACTTTGCCCAGCAAAAGAAGGCATTAGTGATGCGCACGGTAGAATTCTATATCATTGCTGGGAATCTATACAAGATGGGGAATGATGAAATACCGCGAAGGCATGTGCCTGAATTTGAACAAAGCAACATCCTCACGGATGCTCATGGGGGCACTGCGAGAGGAAATTATGCAGGAAGAGCAACCACGCAGATGATTTTATGTGTCGGGTTGTGGTGGCCAACCCTTCATCAGGATTCAAAAGCATATTTTAAGGCATGTGATGTATGTTAGCGGACAGGTAGGCCATCGCGGAGGGATGAAATGCCTTTGAATCCACAAGTAACATTGCAACCCTTTGAAAAGTGGGCAATAGATTTTGTAGGACCTATTCAACCCCAAGGAAAGATAGGTGCGAGCTATATTATCACTGTGACGAAGTACTTGACTCGTTGGGCAGAAGCGCAGTGGGTGAAGGATTACACAGGTGCGACAGCCACGAAATTTCTATTTGAACATGTACTGACGCGATTTGGCTGTCCAAATATTTTGATGAGTGATTGGGGTATGCACTTCCTGAATGAGACGATCAGTGCACTAAGGGAGGAATTTAAGCTATATCACTAGAAGAGCACACCTTATCACCCACAGGCTAATGGAACAGTGGAAGCATTCAACAAAGTGCCTGAAAATGTGTTGACCAAGGTATGCAATGCTCAGCAAAGTGATTGGGACCTACACATACCTACAGGGTTATGGGCTTATCGGACGACATGCAAGAAGCTGACGGGACAGACACCTTTTAGGCTTGTCCATGGAGTGGAAGTCATAATTCCTATGGAATACATCGTGCCTAGTCTATGCATAGTAGCGTTGATAGGTATGACGGATCACGGAGCCCTGGAAGAAAGACTCGCACAGCTGGATGAGCTCGAACGATTTTTGGCTGGATTTCACTAGCAGGTCCAAAAGCAGCGTGAAAAGGCATGGCACGACCGACACATTAAATTGCACATATTTAAGGTGAATGAGTTGGTGTTGTTGTATGATAGTAAATTTGATAAATTTCCAGGGAAACTCAGGATGCACTGGTTAGGACTATATGTTCTTAAGGAGAATACCGATGGAGGCATGGTACAACTAGTTAAGTTAAATGGAGAACCTTTCCCATGAAAGG
This sequence comes from Pinus taeda, assembly GCA_000404065.3. NCBI lineage: Eukaryota > Viridiplantae > Streptophyta > Pinopsida > Pinales > Pinaceae > Pinus > Pinus taeda. The sequence goes on along the minus strand of APFE030380884.1, from coordinate 90,191 downwards.
TGAATGGCAGTCACTTGAAGCCATACATCAGCGATCCGATGATGTGATTATATGGAAGTAGCATAATCTTAGAGCTCTAGGCAGCTAAAAGGAGGTGTGGGACTATAAACTACACTGCCTGGGAGCTGCACGATGTCAGGACTGTGTGAACCAGTGAAGTGTCACAGGGTCCGTGATAGCACAAAGATAGCTGCGTCGGCGCGCAGGTCTGTTGGAAAGTGACCGTTAAAGTCACTATTCATAATTTGATGGTTGGGTTGAGGCCAAATGGAGCAGGCGATAGGCATTTAAGGCAAACTTTATAGGTTAGATTCTTGAAAATTTGTCGCCAATCTAACATTAATGGACCAAATGTGGGGGGAACGGTCAAATTCAAATTCAAAAGGACCTATAAATTAGAACTGAGTTGTTGCACGCTGAAGTATGCACGAACGAAGACTTATTCGAGACTCTGAAAGCGAATTCATTGTTTGAGCAACTACCAGAGACAATGAAATAATTGTGGAATAGCACTATGTTAGCACCCGCAGAAGCCATGGACAGAGGAGTATTGACAGCCGAGGAAGTTGCCCAGGAAATTGCGGTAGTGGATGCCCAAGAGAGCACCACAATAATAGTTGAGGACCTTAAATCACCAATAACATCGTGACCTAAGAAGGATACGTATGCCATGATCCTGGTGTGCGTCTCGCCCAAAAATCCACAGAGGACCAAGCTCACCTTGCAGGAAAAGGGGAATCCCATTAATCTGGAGGCCGACAAGGAGGAATCTGAAGAAATATTGGTGGATGAGGTGGACGAAGAAATGGAAGTTGAAACCTAGGGTGTGGACCCCATTACGTGGTTACCTGAATATGTTCCTCCGTGAAAGGACAAAGCCAAAGTGTCAAAGGACATAGATGAGAGCAAGAGCTCTCTGTAAACTCCGCTGCTCCCAGACAATATTGTTTTTGAGGGACCACACTTGGGGCGGGTGTTACATAGTATTTTGTCACCGACCCCGCATTCCCTTATCTCGGACACTGCCAGTCTGTGTTATTGACATCTTCTTTGTGTCATGTTGCAAAATATGTGTCAGTGTTTTCCTTGTCATCTCAAGAAGAACACATCAGTTCATTACTCCTAGAGCAGACCCTTTTTTACGTATGTTTTTGGGTCGTCGTGGGTCATCAGTTATACCACTCGTGAAGATGGCCAAGGTTGAACTAAGCCTAGCAACGTTGCCACGCTGTCTCTGCATTTCACTTGTGATGTTCTACTTTTGTTGAGTTTTTTTTAACAAATTATCAATGAGTGGTCCTGGGGTTCACTGTTGGATTAGATAAGCTTGGCTCCCTCCTTTGGGATGATTTTTTTACCCTTTGTGCAACCTCCCAAAGGGATAAGCTCTTTCTCCCATCCCTTATGAAGGCTCCTCCTCTTATAAATATCTCCTTCATGGCTGAGTTCAAGCTAGTAGTTAAGAATTAGTAGCAAGCGGAATTTGAATTCGGTAGCTTTTAGAGTTTGAGAGTAGCCTCTTATGTAACTTAGCCTAGGATGGTTTTGAGTGGAGTTGGCTTGATTGTATGAGTGTCCTAGCATCATAATTTTGTCTTTTGGGTAGGAGAGATAGTTATTCATCCTCTTGGGAGACACTTAATAAGTGAATGCTTGTGAAGACATGCTAGCAGGACCCTTCAAGGAGACCTACAATGTCAAGGCATGGTTGTAATTTTTACTTCAGTTCATATTAATACAAATCAATGGTTTATTTCCTATATCTTATGTCAATTGCATATTGATAGCTTGAATTTCCTTGACCCTTTAAGTAGATCATTTTTTTCATATTCTATTATGTTCGTTGATGTTCTTTGTATGTTGTTTACAGGTATAGAAGAGATTAGAAGAACGAGCGCTAGAGCAACACAATGAGAACTTCATCTAACGAGGATTTGAAGGTAGGCCTTCATGACATCAACTATTTATGGAAATTTTCTTTGGTATTGTCCTTGCTATGACTAGACCCACTATAGGGCTAGAGGGGTTGCCTCTGTCCGCAGAGGGAACTTTCCTACATCACAAGTTGGTGACCATACTGGGGACCTTTGTCTTTTGTCTCTTGATTTGATTTCGCTTTTCTTGTTTATTGCCTCCTTTATTTTCTAGGCAGAACTCTCCATATTGTGGGTGGTTTGACTACTCCTGTTAGTCTTCCCTCTATCATAAGTGATAGGTCTAGCCTTTTCACAGCTGATTTTTTTAATTTTTCCTTTGATTTGGGGTCATCGCCTTTTATTTTATGACAGTGGCGAAGATAGTTGCATCTGCGCTAACTAATTAGTTGCGCCTTTTATTGTTTGGCATGATTAAATCGCCTCACAGTCGTGAAGGGCTCTAAAGTCTCGGCATTGTTGTCTAGTGTACTCTTGGGACGACGTCACAAAGTAGCTAGTTAAGGGCGTGCGACGTTTCATTGTCGGTGCATGTTGTCAGCTTGAAATTCATGAAGATTCTTGTGGGTTTTAATTTTGAAGTTCTATTTGCTGATTGGTCAGTGTGTCCTATCCTTCTGAGCTTATCTTCTGCCTATTTGTTGTCTGTCAAATTATTGTTTTCTAGAATATTTGACTCTTGGTTTCATTCCCTTGAGATTTCTCCTTTTGAGTTGTGTGATCTATTCACCTTAGGGTTTCTTGAAGAATTACTTTTTTCTTGGGTTACTTGTTCATTTGGACCTTTGAGCTGTGTTTGCAATGATCCCTTGCTTTGTTTGAGGCTTCTCCTTATTGATTGTTCTTTCATCTTCCTGACTGGTATGCCACGTTTGGTTATCAAAACTTTCAAGTCTTGTTTGTATGATTTCCCTCCATCACTTTGGCATAGATCACATTGCTTCCCAGTCAGTTAGAAAGCTTTCAAGCTTTTGCAAAAAGAAACATATTCTTTGTTTTGAGTCTTTGATTAGTTTCTAAGTGGAATGTTTCTCTTTACTTATTGAATGATTTCATTTGGAAAGGACTTAAAGCTAGAATTGTTTTGAGTTTTTCATTTGGTTGCTTGTCATCTATTCAAAAAAACAAAATATCACATTCATTTTGCATTAGGAAATGAGAACAATCTTTTGCATTAGTAAATTCTTGACATTTAGACATTGAAAAGCAAAGGATGTATTTTTCATTTTATTAACTAGATTGCTTGCAAGTTGGTGAAATATAGAAGCATTTCTCTTTCCTCTTGATTGGTTTGCTTGTGAAATAACGAAAAGTGCCATCCTTGCATTTGTTTGCTTGTTGCTTTAATTTCCTTGAAACAAACCTCTCACTTTTCTTTAGTTAGTTGTTCATTGAAAAGAAATGGTTTTTTACTCATTTAGTTGCATTCTAGGAACTTTTGAAGATACATTTGGTAGGGCCTTGAAACTGATATTTAATTCAAGATAAACTGCTAAAATTTATCGAATTAATCTAAAAACGCATTGGAAATTAACGCTCATATATCTAGAGGTCTAGGCTAGAGACGTGTTCCAGCATATTTAAACCTAGTGGTTGTTGTTTTCACCAAGGTTGGGTGATTCCTCCTTTTGTGATTCGATAAGTGCTAGTATGGACTTGTGCTCCCTGTACCGTCATGTATATGATGGGAGACCCCACTAGGTTGCAATCTTGTTATCCATAGGAAGCTGATTCTGTCACCTTACAAATCACAACACCCTAAAAACAGCATTCGGGAAGATTAGCTGCTGTACGGGAAGTCCTTGATCATTTCTCTTTCTTTTTACTACCAAGGTGTATATGCAATTTTACAATTTGTCTGGTAAACCTTTTGCCTAGAGTTCCAGGGTAGTCACTTTTATTCCTTTTCGACTCTTTAAAAGTAAAAGGATTATCTAATCACTTGCCCTTTCAGGCTGATTAAACTTCGAAGGAGACTAGAGTCATCTTTCGTCCTTTTCTTGACTCTTAAAACATGAAAAGGCAAAACTTTGTTTTAGTGTTCTAAAATTAACTTCCCACGAAATATTCCTATTAAAAGTCATCTTCCTTAGTAATCCTTTAGGGTCGATTCCAATTGAAAATTTTCCAGAGTCCGCCAGTCAAGGTTTCCCTTTGGAAGGGAATCCTGGTCCTTTTCCTTCTTTTGGAAACGCTAGTGCTCCTTATATGGCAACGTTGTCCCTCCATGGGTTAACTTTTGGTTTTCCTGTTTGGTTGTTTTCAACCTCAGTGATCCCGAGTGTCCCAACTCCTACCTCGCCATCTCCTTCATTCAAAGTGCATCATGATGATTCTAAGGTTGACCCCTCGCTTTCTTCCCCTATTTCTTCACCTTCCTCTTTTGCTTCACTTGGTGAAAGTTTCAAATCTAGTAACTGGGAGGCTAAGAAAAAGAATAAGAAGACGAAGAAGAAGAAGTCAGCTAAGCCAGAGGCCAACCATGCGATTGTTACTCCAAATGCACCTCCTATAGGCAAACCTTCTGATCCTCCATGGAAGGTCAAATTCCCTTACAGGCTGTGTAAGGGTGACCATCTCCTCCGAGACTGTTCTGGGATTCCCAAAATCTTAGAGGTATGGTCTCAAAATCTGGATTGACCATCCCCATCAACCTCTGGAGATCATATCGATGCTACACTACTGGCTAATGATGGTAAGAAGAAAGGGAATATTAGATTACCGTGTAGGCTATGTGAAGGAGAGCATCTTCTTCACCTTTTTCCTCTTATGGATAAAGCTTCCAAAGTTTTGGAAAACCTTACAGCTCTTCAAACCCAACTCCATGTTGGTTATCAGAATATTTCTTCTAACTCTTTTCTACTTGGTAAAGAGGTTGAATTGGGTTCATCTCTTGTTCGCCCTGCTCTTCCTGAGTGGGACTCTTGTGTGTCTGTTCCAAACCAACCATTAGTCGAAAAGAGTGTCGACTTGGCTCTACCACCAGTTGCTCACTCTATTCTGGAGGAGCGTAGTGATCATACTACTCATGTTCTTCTCATCTCCTCAGAGTCTAATGAATCGAAGAATGACCCTCTCATCCTAGTTTTTTAGGAGATTCCTTCTTCTATTCCTGCCGAGTATGGGGAAAATCATATAATTCCCCCACCAAGTAGTTTTGTCATTTCTTTTGATTGGAGTCACTTGACTTCTTATCGCCTTCCATCTTATGTGCCTTTCTAGATCACAGTACAAGCCTATAATGTGGTAGTACCTGGCACTATATTAGATGAAGGTGCGTCTATTAGCATCATGTCTTCTACTACTTGGCAAGCTTTGGGCTCCCCACAGCTTGTGCCTGTCACCAGAATTTGTTAACTTTCAACGGAGGAACCAATCAACCCTTAGGGATCCTTTCGCAGTTCCCTATTACTTTGGAAGGAAAGTCCATCTATATAGACATGATGGTGGTCCAAGGTTTGTTAGATTTCAATCTCCTCCTTGGACGTGACTATGTTTATGTCATGGGATCTCTTGTTTCTTCGCTTTTCTGTGTGGTTTGTTTTCTGCATGAAGGGAGAATTGTGACTATTGATCAACTGCCATTGATTGGTCACCAGGCACTTCCTTTGCAACCATCATCCCCTATCAGCTCTTGTTTGTAGGCAGTACCTTCCCCGCCATAGGTTAATTATGTGGCTACCCGTTCCGTCTCCACACCTGCTAATGATCACACATATGATATAGTAAATTATGTAATGAGGGCATTGGAACCCGATCTATATTTGGTACCAAATGACATGTATTCCTCCCAGAGCATGGTTCTTCCATCTAGTGAGGATCTCTTGGGAGGCATGTTCTCATATGGTCCATGAATAGATGTGATCAGGATAGTTCTTTTCTTGTGTCAACCTCATTAAAAATGTGTCCATACCACAGATCGTTTATGTTTATCTTCTGGATGGTTGTGCCCATGCCTTATGCACATGTATTTCCTTTCACTATGTGCTTATGTATCAGAGATATCAATTGTAGTTGCATTTGCAGGTTCTTTGCGATGGTGTTTTGTTTCAGTTATGGATTCTTAAAGCATTTCACCCATCCCACTCTCTCAAACTTCATGCTTTACGGGGCATCTATTACACAGTATTTTATCACCAACCCTGCATTCCCTAATCCTGAACATTTTCGGTCCATTTTATTGACATCTTCTTTGTGTCATGTTGAAAAATATGTGTCAGTGTCTTCCTTGTCATCTCAAAAAGAATACCTTAGTTCATTACTCCTAGAGCAGACCCTTTTTTACCTATGTTTTTGGGTCGTCGCGGGTCATTAGTTATACCACCCGTGAAGATGGCCAAGATTGAACTAAGCCTAGCGACATCATTTCTTTCTCTGTGTTTCACTCACGACGATCTACTTTTGGCGAGTTTGTTTTAAAAAATTATCAATGAGCGGTCCTGGGGTTGGTCATTAGATCAAATGAGCTCGGCTCCCTCCTTTGGGATGGTTGTTTCGCCCTTTGTGTAACCTCCCAAAGGGATAAGATTTTCCTCCAATCCCTTATGGAGGCTCCTCCTCTTATAAATATCTCCTCCATGGCTGAGTTCAAGCTAGTAGTGAAGAATTAGTGGCAAGTGGAATTTGAAGTTGGTAGCTTTTAGAGTTTGAGAGTAGCCTCTTATGTAACTTAGCCTAGGATGGTTTTGAGTGGAGTTGGCTTGATTGTATGAGTGTCCTAGCATCATAATTTTTCCTTTTGGATAGGAGAGAGAGTTATTCATCCTCTTTGGAGACACTTCATAAGTGAATTATTGTGGAGACATGCTGATAGGACCCTTCAAGGAGACCTACAACGTCAAGGCATGGTTGTAAGTTTTACTTCAGTTCATATTAATACAAATCAATGGTTTATTTCCTATATCTTATGTCAAATTTCATATTAATAACTTGAAGCTCCTTGACCCTTTAAGTAGATTGTTTTTGTCGTATTCTATTATGTTCGTTGTTGTTCTCTGTATGTTGTTTTCAGGCACAGAAGTGATTAGAAGAACGAGCGCTGGAGCAACACAATGAGAACTTCAACAAACGAGGATTTGAAGGTAGGCCTTCATGATATCAACTATCTATGGAAATTTTCTTTGGTGTTGTCTTTGTTGTGACTAGATCCACTTTAAGGCTAGAGGGGTTGCCTCTGTCTGCAAAGGGAACTTGCCTACATCACAAGTTGGTGACCGTACTGGGGACCTTTGTTTTTTGTCTCTTGATTTGATTTCACTTTTCTTGTTTATTATCTCCTTTACTTTTTGGGTAGAACTCTCCATATTGTGAGTGGTTTGACTACTCCTGGTAGTCTTCCCTCTATCATAAGTAATAGGTTTGGCCTTTTCTTAGCTGATTTAAAAAAATTTTCCTTTGATTTTAGGTCATCACCTTTTATTTTATGACAATCACAATGATAGTCACATATGTGCTAACTAATTAGTTGTGCCTTCTACTGTTTGGTGTGATTAAATTGCCTCACAGTCACGAAGGGCTCTGAAATAGGCTTGGTGTTGTTGTCTGGTGTACTCTTGCGACTATGTCTTAAAGTAGCTAGTTAGGGGCGTGCGACGTTTCATTTTCAGTGCATGTTGTAAGTTTGAATCTCGCGAAGATTCCTGTGGGTTTTAATTTTGAAGTTCTATTTGCTGATTGGCCAGTGTGTATTATCCTTTTGAGCTTTTCTTCTGCCTATTTGTTGTCTATCAAATTATTGTTTGCTAGATTATTTGACTTTTGGTTTCATTCCCTTTAGATTTCTCCTTTTGAGCTATGTGACCTGTTCAGCTTAGGGTTTCTTGAAGAATTACTTTTTTCTTGGGTTACTTGTTCGTTTAGACCTTTGAGCTATGTTTGCAATGATCCATTGCTTTTTTTGAGGCTTCTCCTTATTGATTATTCTTTCATCTTCCTGATTGGTATGTGACGTTTGGTTATCAAAACTTTCAAGTCTTGTTTGTTTGGTTTCCTTCCATCACTTTGGCATAGATCACATTGCTTCCTGGTCAGTTAGAAAGCTTTCAAATTTTTGCAAAAAGAAACATATTCTTTGTTTTGAGTCTTTGATTAGTTTCTGAGTGGAATGTTTCTCTTTACTTATTGAATGATTTCATTTGGAAAGGACTTAAAGCTAGAATCATTTTGAGTTTTGCATTTGGTTGCTTGTCATCTATTCGAAAAAACAAAATATCGCATTCCTTTTGCATTAGGAAATGAGAACAATCTTTTTGCATTAGTAAATTCTTGACATTTAGACGTTGAAAAGCAAAGGATGTATTTTTCATTTTCTTAATTATATTGCTTGCAAGTTGGTGAAAGATAGAAGCATTTCTCTTTCCTCTTGATTGGTTTACTTGTGAAATAATGAAAAGTACCATTCTTGCATTTGTTTGTTTGTTGCTTTGATTGCCTTGAAATGAACCTCTCACTTTTCTTTAGTTAGTTGTTCATTGAAAATAAATGGTTTCTTTACTCATTTAGTTGCATTCTAGTAGCTTTTGAAGATACATTTGGTAGGGCCTTGAAACTGATATTTAATTCAAGAAAAACTACTAAAATTTATCGAATTAATCTAAAAATGCATTGCAACTTAATGCTCATATATCTAAAGGTCTAGGCTAGAGACATGTTCCGACGTCTTTAAACATAGTGGTTGTTGTTTTCACTAAGGTTGGGTGATTCCTCCTTTTGTGATTCGATAAGTGCTAGTATGGACCTGTGCTCCCTATACCGTCACGTATATGATGGGAGACCCCACTACGTTGCAATCTTGTTATCCATAGGAAGCTGAGTCTGCCGCCTTACGAATCACAACGTGCCGAAAATAGTATTCGGGAAGATTAGCTGCTATACGGGAAGTCCTTGGTCATTTCTCTTTCTTTTTACTACCACGGTGTATATGCAGTTTTACGATTTGTCTGGTAAACCTTTGGCCTAGAGTTCCCTCCCATCCTGGTTGTTCAGGAAAATACTTCTTCTATTCCTTCCGAGCATGGGGGAAATCATATAATTGCCCCACTAAGTAGTTTTGTCGTTTCTTTTGATTGGAGTCACTTGACTTCTTATCGCCTCCCATCTTATGTGCCTTTCTAGGTCACAACACAAGCCTATAATATGGTAGTACTTGGCACTATATTAGATGAAGGTGTGTCTGTTAGCATCATTTCTTCTACTACTTGGAAAGCTTTGGGCTCCCTACAGCTTGTACCTGTCACCCAGAATCTGTTGGCTTTCAACGGAGAAACCAGTCAACCCTTAGGGATCCTTCCGCAGTTTCCTATTACTTTGGAAGGAAAGACCATCTATATAGATGTGATGGTGGTCCAAGGTCCATTAGATTTCAATCTCCTCCTTGGATGTTACTATGTTTGTGTCATGGGAGCTCTTGTTTCTTGAATTTTCTCTGTGGTTTGTTTTCTGCATGAAGGGAGAATTGTGACTATTGATCAACTATTGTTCATTGGTCACCAGGTGCCTCCTTTGCAACCATCATCCCCTATCGGCTCTTGTTTGCAAGAAGTACCTTCCCCACCACAAGTTAATTATGTGGCTACCGTTTCGTCTCCACATCTGCTAATGATCACATAGATGGTATAGTACATTATGTAATAGGGGCATTGGAACCCGATCTGCCTTTGGTACCAAATGACATGTATTCCTCCCAGAGCATGGTTCTTCCATCTAGTGAGGATCTCTTGGGAGCCATGTTCTCATATGGTCCATAAACAGATGTGATGAGGATAGTTCTTTTCTTTTGTCAACCTCATTAAAAATGCGTCCATACCACAGATCATTTATGTTTATCTTCTATATGGTTATGCCCATGCCTTATGAAAATGTATTTCCTTTCACTATATACTTATGTATCAGAGATATCATTTGTACTTGCATTTGCAGGTTCTCCGTGATGGTGTTTTGTTTCAGTTATGGATTCGTAAAGCATTTCAACCCTCCCACTCTCTCTGCCTTCATGCTTTAGGGGGCATCTGTTACATAGTATTTTGTCACCGACCCCACATTCCCTGATCTCGAACACTACCGGTCTGTGTCATTGACATCTACTTTGTGTCATGTTGAAAAATATGTGTCAGTGTCTACCTTGTCATCTTAGGAAGAATACCTCAGTTCATTACTCCTAGAGCAGACCCTTTTTTACCAATGTTTTTGGGTCGTCGCAGGTCATCAGTTATACCACCCACGAAAATGGCCAAGATTGAACTAAGCCTAGCGACATCATCACTCTATCTCTGCATTTCACTCGCAACGATCTACTTTTGGCGAGTTTGTTTTAACAAATTATCAATGAGTAGTCCTGGGGTTGGTTGTTGGATCAGATGAGCTCGGCTCCCTCCTTTGGGATGGTTGTTCCGCCCTTTGTGCAACCTCCCAAAGGGATAAGCTCTTTCTCCCATCTCTTATGGAGGCTCCTCCTCCTATAAATATCTCCTTCCTAGCTGAGTTCAAGCTACTAGTGAAGAATTAGTGGCAAGTGGAATTTGAAGTTGGTATCTTTCAGAGTTTGAGAGTAGCCTCTTGTGTAACTTAGCCTAGGATGGTTTTGAGTGGAGTTGGCTTGATTGTATGAGTGTCATAGCATCAAAATTTTGCCTTTTGGGTAGGAGAGAGAGTTATTCATACTCTTGGGAGACACTTCATAAGTGAATTCTTATGGAGACATGCTGATAGGACCCTTCAAGGAGACCTACAACGTCAAGGCATGGTTGTAAGTTTTACTTCAGTTCATATTAATACAAATCAATGGTTTATTTCCTATGTCTTATGTCAAATTACATATTGATAGCTTGAAGTTCCTTGACCCTTTAAGTAAATCATTTTTGTCGTATTCTATTATGTTCGTTGTTGTTCTTTGTATGTTGTTTTCAGGTACAGAAGTGATTAGAAGAACGAGCGTTGGAGCAACACAACTAGAACTTCATCAAACAAGGATTTGAAGGTAGGCTTTCATGACATCAACTATTTATGGAAATTTGCTTTGGTATTGTCTTCGTTGTGACTAGTCCCACTCTAGGGCTAGAGGGTTTTCCTCTGTCCACAGAGGTAACTTGCCTGTGTCATAGTGGGTTCCTATGTTGAAGTTTGAAGAATGGGACCTTACAGACCATGAGAATTTCCCACATTTAGCGACTGAGAAGCTAATGTGCCAGAGGATTGACGCGACTACTGGAAACAATTCAATCGGAGTCATGAACATGGCTCAGAGGTGTAGTGAATGTCAGGTTGGTAAACCTGCTCTAGGTGTCGCATTACCACCGCGCCCCAGTGATCGGCTTCATCATCAGGTAGTTTCTATGCTTGGTGCATGATGGGTGTTTATGGTTGGAGGATCCCATCCCCATCACAGACCATCTGATTCACTAGATTACATGGCTACCTTACTCAAGAGAGGATCCTGCTAACATTTCAGAGGAAAAAGGTTGCGAGTTGGCCCTCGCAGAAGCGATGAAGAAGAAGTTCAAGATGGAGAAGAAGAAGTGAGGATATTCCATCTCTAGCATTAACAACCCTATAGTTTCAAGGTCATGACACAAATACTAGAAGGGAAGGTGATGCGGAAGTACCGTGCAGATGAGGTGCTCACGCCTATGGTTACACTAGCGACCCAATGTACGAAGGAGTCTAGTTCAACTGGGAAAACTATCTATATGGCGAGTTCCTTGCGAACTGTCATGAGGCACAAGAGCAAGGCAAAATGTTTCACTACATGTGGCTCCTGTTGTCGATAGTATTGGTGGCATGGGAGCTTCCCAAAGATAGCCAATTCCCTTCAGTCGTGCAGGACCTTCCAGAGGCAGCAAAGTACACTTCGTTGTCGGCGACCAAGAATGTGCAGCGTATCAGAGAGAGTAAGATCTTCTAGGTCCTAATGGAAATGAATATCTGGATGGGGGTCAATCACAAGTCACAGTTGTCGCCCACAGTCTATGCCAGTTTGTAGAGCTTTACAAATTTCAAAGTGGATTTCCACCATGTTTTTATCAGGGCGCTGAAGGACCCTACAAAGACATGCCACAACTTACTATACTTGGTGACTGACGATGTGATATTTTCAATGCTGGAGTCTTGGCCGCTGAAGGAAGAGATAAAGCTTCGGATGGCATAGCTGGAGGAAAAGCGCAGGAGAGAGGAAGCAGAGGCTAAGGCCCACGTAGCATGTGATGTTGCGAAATTGGCCGAACAACAGGAGAAAACAAGAGAAGAAGAGTGTGAAGTATAGAAGTCACCTTCGTCTGAACCAGAGACAAACACAGAACAAGGTGGCGCGGACCCGCAGACGACGTGCACCCAACTCAAGCGTCCAAAACCACGAGAGCAGACAGTGCATTGAAAGAAAACAAAGGCATCGAAGAAATCTTTTGACCCAATCACCCTCACTGAGGGGGACTTGCATGACATCGGCGAAAGGGTGAGGGATGTCACTGCGGAGGCCCTCCACCAATTTGAAGAACATCAGCAACTCGTATTGGGGGCTCTTCGAATAGAACTACAGGAGTTGCAATTTCGCACTCCATAGGCTGGTGCAACATCCACCAGCCTCACGATTGGCACTTCAGCTGCCGAGGAGATGTTGCGCACAAGGGTGACCAACACAATAGTGCTACCAGAGGGGGAACTCACTATAGAGAATGAGGCTGATAGGCCCGTGGTCAGCAGTTTTAAAGGGATCGGATTAAATATGGCCACACTCCCTCAAGAGATGCTCTATCTATTGTAAGATGGAGTCACTGCGAAACTTCGGGCCAGGAAGAGTCGCACTCTATAGGTAATGAGCGAGCAGCGCATCAACATTGAGTAGTTGGGCCTGAAGTGCAATGAAGCAGTAGAGCAGAATAAGCAGCTAATGAAGGTTGTGGAGGAAGCCTGCCAGATGGTCCTGGAGTTGGCCATTCAGGCAGAGGAATTGGTTGAGGCACGCATCTGCAAGTTAGCCACAGGAGTGTGCGACATTAGAGATGAGATGGCTAGGGTTCAGCTAGAGTTGAACCTACAAATTGCAAAACTATAATTGAAGGCTCAGCTTTCAACTCTGTCGGAGATCAAGGAATAGTGTACCACTGTTGTTACAACAACAATGGTGTCAGTTGACAGTGCAGTGGCAGACTGCATGCAGTTTTTCTAGCAATCATTCGAGGTCCTAACCACCCTGCAGGAGGACCAAATGTAGAGTGCCTAGAGACAGAGGCGCGCAAGCTACAACAGAGGTATGACAAGGTAAAAGGGACTACATAGATGATTACCCTTACACAAAGGCTTGCATGGATGCAAGAGGCAAAGGCGTTAAAGGAACAAGTGGACATTGCTTAGCAGAAAGAAGCAGTCTTAAAAGTGTGTCTACAGCCATAGATAGACAAGGCTTACACGCTCACAACCTCCATTGAAGGAAATCTCGCGAAACTGCAAGCAGCTCAACAGAATATTCAGAGCAATAGTTTAGCTGCAGTCACTGAACAGCGTGTGGAATAATTCCAACAAGCAGCCACTCAGTGTGCTACCGAAGTTGCGGTGATCCAAACAGAGCTGGGAGGTCTTCACGCTAACATCTCTGCACCTGCAAAGTGACTCGAGGGTGATTCACGATGTTTGAGTTGGGGGCCTGTTGGGCGCGGGATCCCTTAAGGGACGTTTTGGGGCTTAAAGCCCATATTTTGGTCCAATTGTGTAATACAAATGTAAAGGCTCCACATTTTGTGGTTGCGGAGCTCGTAGTTGTTAAAGATTCATAAGGTTTTCCACCCTTATTTTGAAAATGTAATGTCAGTTGTAGAATAGAGCTAAGCTCTAAGTAGTTAGAGATAACTAATTACAAATGAAGTGAGAGATAGCTCTGAAGTAGAACTCTAAGTTTTGGGTCGTAGCGTAGGTAGAGACTCTGCAGCTGAGTGTGTAGAGCCCTAGAAGTCCGCAGCTGAGTGTGTGAACCCTTGCAGCTCAGTGCGCAACGCGAGTCGAGTCTGTAATCATCTAGAATTATCAATAAAGAGAATTATTCTATAATTTATGTGTCTTTATGTCCTATTTATGCATCTGTTATATTGGGTATGATTTCACTTCTAATGCTTATATGATGCGTGAATATATGTAAATGTGATGGTTAAGTGCACGCAAGTGAGAACATCTATTTACGTGAAGCTAACTAAGATATGTTAATAAGATAAGTAGGATACTTAGCCCAGTTTGGGAGATATCGTAGTTCGTTGCCCTAACAGCGCGAAAGGACTTCAGCCCCTGGTTAGGGCTGCGTGGAAACTGATTGTAACAGTTCGTGAAGGTATTGAAGGGTAGAGAAGAGGGATAAGAAACTTGCGCAAAGGCAGGTATAGTTGGAATAAACCGACATCACAACCATATCAAGGGTGCGGAAACTTGGTTCCAGCATCCCTCCATACTGCTTATGGTGAGACTTTAGTCCGCACTCTACGGGTTGATGCCAAAAGGGCCAGTAGTGTAGTGATTTGTTTGGCTAACTAACATTGAACTTGGGTCAGGCCCCCATAAGCCAACATGGGTTTTGTGAAAAGCGACCCAATTTAATTTTTTTGTGAGTTTTTTTCCAAAATTCGCTATGGTATGAGAGGTATGAGAGAAACAGGTGGATATTTGAAGGTGATTTTTCAAGATTTGTTGTTGCATCCAGTTGCCAATTTTCACCAATTGCAAAACCAAATTTGAATTGTTCCAGATGACTGCTAATGGAGATATCTTTCAAATATGCTCTTGTTCATAGATCTATTGTAAACAATATAAATTTGTAATGAAAATCATTCTGTAATCTACTCATAAGATTATGAGCTGCAATTTCTATTTTCTTTCTAGGTATTTAAATGAAGATAGAAATGAGAGAGGAAGGATGGAAAATTGTTGGATTTGAGGAAAAGGTAGTCATCAATAGTAGAAATTTGTATAATGGAAGAGGTTGATGATGAAGAAGCATTGATTTGTATTTTTTGAGTTTTTATTAATGAAGGATTGATGAGTAATTACATTTGGATCTGTGAAGCATTTTATTGATTTGAAATTAGTAATATTATTCCAACATCCTGTTTAAGGAGTAAGGGTCCCCTCCTCTAAGCATGGATCATTGTTGTTTTATAGTGACTATATCTATTTTATCTTCTTTATTATTCTCATTTGATTTGTTGTTTCCCTCGTTTTCCATTTGCGGTAACTTTTTTGTGTTTGTTGTTTCCTTCATAGTTATATTTTCTATTTCTTTGATGCTTGTATTCATTATTTCCTTGCGCTATATACAAATTGTTGTTTCCAGTTCATAGTGTATGGATTCATGAGTGTTATGGTTTTGCATGATTGATAGATTTCTCTACACATTTTCATCCTTGGATTAATAATTAGTTTAAATTCTTTCACTATCAAACTATAATTTAACTCATAGCTTAGATTTCATTTCTAGCTTTAGAGAAACATTTCAATTATTTTGTGAGTTCTAGATTAACATTTCATTTCTTATTGGATGAGGTAATTTAATATTTCAATTTAGTTGTTTGATTTAGTTTAATTTTTTCTTTTAGTCGTGAGTATAGATTAATTTCCATTTCTAAGTAGATTTGAATTCTTCCATTTATCTTTTGCAATTTATTTCTTGTTCTAATTCAATCGTGTTATTTAAATTTCACATTTTATTTCTTGAAAAATGAAATTTATAGTTTAGAACACAATCATATAGAACTTGCATTAGCCTCTAGTGGTTTCTTGCATATATTTTGTTGATTTCCTTGAAATAAAACGATGTTCCTTGGGTTGATAATTAATGTCTAGGTGATTAGTTGTTATTTTATTAAGCAATTAATTTCCCCAACAATTACACACCTATTATTTGTTGAAAGCATCATGTTATTCAAGATGGGATCTATTCAAGAGAGGATAAGTTTTCAAATTATTTCATAAATTTATTTTAAAGGATTGCATGGGATAAATATGAACAAAACTATTTTTCTTTCTAATGGTTTGGAAGAAATAATGGAAAGGAAAATTGCTTAGATTTTTCCCCTTAACATTGGTAACTTAGATAAAGGAATTAAGTATTTGGTTTTGTAGCTAAAACAAAATGATTGCAAATTATTATATTTGATATGGTTATATAAAAAATAGAAGGGTTTCAAATTCGTATTTTAGGTGCTTCTCAATCAGAGAAATGTTGAGCTCTAAAATGGGCCTCCTAAGGAATATTATAAATAAATAGTGGAAATAATAAAATAAGATTAGATTACCTCATCAAGTTTTGGAGGGAAAAAAGAATAAACTACTTTTTCAACTCGTATTTTGAACTTATCTCCCTATTATTTTGCTCATTTTTCAAGCAGGAGCACTTGTTGGATGCACAATTTAATTTTTCATCCAAGGAGTTAGGGAAAATTTTAAGAACCCCCCCTAAATTTATATGTATAATAAATGAGCGAATCTCCATGGTATATAGGAAAAATGGAAGGCGATTTTATCAATAATATAATATGTATATATAATTTTTTAGCGAATCTCTCACCAGGCATGGCGAATATTTTACTCAATTGTAAAATCTTGTAAGATCTTGGCGAGTCTTTCACTAAATAATAAAACTTTGTAAAGTCCTAGTGAATCTTAGCATTGTGAACTCTTAGAGATTTTTTTGAAAAAGTATAAAACCATATATGACAAGAGCCACATGGTGGCAATATCACTATTATTTTTTCACATTTCCACGACATGGAACTTGTTTATAAAATTATAAAAAATCCAACCAAGTCCCTTATAATATGCAAGTAAGCTTATAACGGAGTCTGATACCTCTACTATGCTTGTCTTCATTCAAGTGTCATAGCTGCTATACTTAATGCTGTGAATCACAACTCTCTCAGAACTCAACTCTATAGTGTAATTAAAACCTTTGGAAGTTGAATCTGACAACTCTATAAAAAGGATTAGTGAAATAGAAGCTTTTGTGAATGAGCCCACTAACTATCACTGCTAAACAATCAATCTAGACTATGAAGTCTTCCATCTTGATCACAATCGTGCTCATGATCAAGGGAGTGCGACCACGTGGCTTGACATAATGGCCATCATAGTGTCACTTTGAATCTCCTTTCCTGTGTGGATGTTTTGACAAATCAATGTGAAATCAAAGTCACTTTGAATTTTCTTTCCTGCGAGGGATCACATCCACAGTTGATTAGTAAAAGATAATCTACTATATATTATGTTCAAGAAACTGATTGCAATCTACAGTGGAAACGAGACCTCAATTCTTATTCTGAATTTGAATATCTTAGGACAACATAAGAGATAAAAATGCATATGGCCTTAGTAGCTAGAAAACAATCACTCCATCATTACAAGATTGCCTACATTTTGGCACTTAATCTAAATAATGGCACTAGTTGTAGTGCTTATTTGCATTAACACCGTGGAAAAGCAACAACAATGTTTCAAAGCACACTTATTGGAAAATTTGTAATGTTCTGAGAATATTTAACGATAACATCTGAACCTCGTAGCTATGGTGGGGAAACTAGGGAACCCAAATCTTGGAAGATATCTCATACCAAATCTGAGAAAAGAATAAAAAAGGGAAAAAATCAAAATCTATAAATCAAGCAAAGAATTGTTTGCAAATCAAATACAATTTCTTTAACTAACAGTTAAATTGTGGTGATATATTTAAATATTTAGTAAGAGGGGAACTTCAAACCATGGAAGATTACCTTTGTCACTACAGTCATCCCTCAGTGACTGAGATTACAAATCAATACTTATGGAAAGATTGTAAGAAATTCTGTGAAATAGTAAAGCATAACCTCTAATTTCAAGCAACAAAATCAAGACATTGTTACATCTAGAGCCATAATTGATACATAATCAATGAATCAAGTCCTTGTATGGCACAGGCTTTTTTCACAACCTCTATTTTCTCAATAGCAAAATCAAGACATTGTATGTGGTTA
This sequence comes from Pinus taeda, assembly GCA_000404065.3. Lineage (NCBI taxonomy): Eukaryota > Viridiplantae > Streptophyta > Pinopsida > Pinales > Pinaceae > Pinus > Pinus taeda. The sequence goes on along the minus strand of APFE030380884.1, from coordinate 72,283 downwards.
TTTCCAAAAGGAAACTGCATTCTAATTTGGAAGAGGATCTTATCAAAAGACATGGATTTATTCAAAGCTACAAAGCCTAATGGGTTACTGAAAAATAAGTTGGAATATGGGATCATGATACTTAAATTGAAAAGATATGTTTTCCTTTTAGAAACCTTACAGTAGTTTTTTGAAAGCATTAGAATTTGAAATTGGGCCTTTCTATCAAGACCAATTTTCATTAGTAGAATGTACTTTCCTACCCAAAACGTTGTAGATATCCAACAAAAACTTGAAAAGCATAAGAGAACTTAGCATAATGTACTTTCTTTCCTTCCTCAACATTATTAAAGAGTTGAGGTTCCCCAAGTCATCAGGTAACTTTCAAAGGAAATGACAGTTAGTAATAGTCCAATTCACAACTGAAGATGTGTCATAAATATGAGGGGGCATCTCCTCCAAATCACAAAAGTGCTCCAGTTAAAATCTAGCATTATTGGAATCTTAATGCTCGACTGGGTGTTATTCAACCCATACATTTTTCCAATCAACACTAAAAGCTTAAAGTTAGCTTCTCTAAGTCCTAGATGACTTTACTATGCTCTTGAAGTGGGGGCACATGCAGGCTCTCCAAGTGAATAGTCTTAAACTAAGTTAAGATAAGGTCGATAGATCATTCAGTGTGGATCTCTTTAACCCATAATTGAATACTATGTCTCTCTTGAACACATAATTGAATACTATTAGGACTTTCAAATTTTTCATGGAACTAAAAAATGTTGCAAGAAAGTATTTTCTTCCAGAAAAGAGTAAAACTAAAGCCTTTGCTTGAGGACAATTGATGTCACACCACTAACACTTCTCCATGGAATCTGTATAGGTAAACCACAAATGTAGAATTCCATTAGAATATTGTGTTTATTGAATACACAAATGAAATCATTGCGTTTCTTTAAAATATTTTTTGAAATCAAAATTACCAAAATTACATATTGATAACCTAGTGAGTGTAGGATAAAATTCACCCCTGTCATTCACAGAAAGCATGAGAAAAAACCTAATACTATATATAAAACCAAGAAAAATTCAAGTTCATGTCTTCTAGGGACCTCTTAACCACCTTGCCAATACATAAGTATGTTCTTGTTTGCAGTTAGAAAAATTACCCAAATTACAATCTATTTACTCTAGCATATGTTGGAAAGTTACAGAAGGATGACTAGTGCAATCAATCGATTCCTTTTAGCCCTAGATTTGTTTCAGTTTAAAATAGAAGTATAAAAATATACTTGACCAATGTCTATGCTTTAACCATTCACCATGTTTTTACAATATAATTTCCTAAGTCTATTTAATATCTTCATTATCATAAAAACCAACCTATATATCCCTTTGAGCACTTGGTAGACCCAGAATTAAGATGGATCTAAGATGATAGAATTTCCCCTTTAAATAGTCTATGCTCAAATGAATACCATGGTATTA
>APFE030380884.1:0-70475 GCA_000404065.3 Pinus taeda | reverse complement strand
TAAACGTGGAGCTTAAAAATTACTACTAGTAATTTATAAAAATTAATAAAATTAATAGTTGAATTTTATTTTATTTTTTATTTTAACCAAGCTAAAATGTTTAACCTAGACTAAATTACAACATCCATTTTTACTCTTGATCCACCAAGCCCCAAGAGGATCAAACATTTTTTCACTCTATGCTAGTTTTCATATCACGATATTTGATATCTCTCGGGGGTTAGTAGATCCAGAGTATAATGGTTTTTTGCATGGTATTAATAATAATCTAGTCCATGGTATTTGTCCCATAGTATTTTTCCCATAGGTTTCACCTAAATATAACCCATGTTTTGAGTGTTCGTAAATATAAGGTGACTTAAGGAGTAAATATAAAAAAATGTTTTAATTGTTTACCATACCTCTTTTACAAATATGGTATTTGGCCCATAGGATTCACTTAAATAAAACCGCCTTCATAAATAGAACGAGGGTTATGGACTAAATATAAAAAGAGGTTTTATTTATTTACCATACATCTAGTTTATTTATATTTTTATTTATTTACCATACCTCCACTTTACTTATATTTTTTATTTGTTTTACACCCTTACATGTATATAAGGTGGCTTATGGAGTATAATATATAAAAAATTTTTAATTTATTTACCATACCTCTCATTTATTTATATTTTTATTAATTTACCATACCTCTTCTATAAATATGGTATTTGGCCCATAGGATTCACTAAAAAAAAACCTATTCTTGAAAATTGGTGAATGGAAGGTTGTAACTCCTAATTTCAAGGGCTAAATTTACCTTTTTTACCCTCTCCCTTGAAATAAAGTGGGCTATTTGATGTGATTTGTAAAAATGTACTATAAGACAAAATATTTGCCCACTAAAAATTTAAAACCCCTTAATTTCGCCAAAGGGCGAACATTCGCCCCTAAAATTATCCTTGATGTCCTTAATTTTTTTTTTTTTTTTTTACACTAACCTACTTTGATTTGAAAAATGAATATGATTACATATAGAAGTAGTTCCAATAGAGCCATTTTCAAAATAAGGCTTCAAGTATGCACATACCCAAATTTGAAAAATGCATGTTAATAAATATTAGGGTATGAGAAGCCAACTTCCCTTGAAAAGAAAGTGTCAAAAAATGTTGAAGTATGGAGTGATTTACATATAGAAGTAGTTCCAATAGAGCCATTTTCAAAATAAGGCTTCAAGTATGCACATACCCAAATTTGAAAAGTGCATGTTAATAAATATTAGGGTATGAGAAGCCAACTTCCCTTGAGAAGATAATGTCAAAAATTGTTGCAGTATGGAGTGATCCTGCAAACAAATGATAGAGTGAAACCAATCTTAAATATATCATTTACTTTCTTTATTTCCCATAGCCATCATATCATGAAGTTCATGAGATTTTAAAATGACTTGTTGATGCAATCTAGAAGAAACCTCATTTTCTTCCATAACTTCTACAATTCTTGGATTTGAAACATTCTAAATCTCATTGTAAGTTTATTCCACTGGCACATGTGAGATAGAATGGGTGGGAAGGGTAGGTAAATTTTGTATTTCAATACTGTAAGCATGTTGTACTAGTTTATTATGGTGAGGGTGTGGAATGGGTTAAGCAGGAAATTGTGTAGGGAATGAAGCATTTTAATGATGTAGTTGATTGGGTTGAGTGGATGACTTTGATAGGAAAGCAAGATGTTATGGAAGAGCTGGTGGAGAATATGGATGATGTGTTTGTGCTACAATATGTGGGAGAGTATTCATGTAATCATAAGAAGAACCATGCCAAACTTGTAGACAAGATTGGTGGTGGTTATTATATGGAGATTGAAATGGTTGCCCTAACACATGAGTATTCCATAATGGATTATACAAGTAATAAAATGGAGAGGAAGTGTTTTTAACCATACATGTAGGCCATGATTTCCATGGTTTTGAAATTGTTGTAGCTTCCCCATCTCTTTGATACGCTGCTTCCATCCTATATAAGGAAGTACAACTATTTATGGGACGCTCCTTTTGGCAATGAGAGAAAAACACTTCTTCAATTTCTTGATTTTTCTAAACCTACAAAACATCCAATTGTGACTTTAGAGAGCTAATAAAATAAATGTTCAAATTTTCAAATAAATCATTGATTTCAACTCCTATATCTCTTGTTCTTGTAGTAGATTTGGAAAAGAAAGAAGAAACTTCTCTAGAATTCTTACGAGCCTTAAAGATTCCTCTTAAATACCTTATGCATAATTCACAAACATCATCATATGATAACCAAAAAGTATCACCTTTTTCCATTAGATTTAAGAGTTCTAAAAAATCATCTTTGATTCCTTTAAGAATGAGTGCTTTTAAGATCTCCTTTTTCAAATGCTTATGCTTTCATTTTTGGAGGTTGTAATGAAATTGCTCTACATAGTCCTCCAATATTTCATATTCCCCTTGCACCATACTTAAAATATCTTCATCGGCCTTGCGATAGTCTTGGTATTTCTTCAAGAATACGTTCTTCATGTTCTCCAATGTTTGGATGGAGCTCCCACCAAGGCTCATGAACCATCAGAGAGCTGCTCCTTTTAGAGTAAGAGGAAACACTTTCAACCTTTGACCATTAGTAAAATAATCGTATCCTCTACAAAGTACTTCAAACTCAAATAAAAATGTATGTGGGTCTTTGTTTGCGAAACCATGAAAATTTGGTATAGAACATGGGGGAATTATGTGCGTTTGTGTCACTCCTCCTAGATCTTTGATAGGAAATTCAAAAGTAGAAATGTGAGCCATTTCTTACCATAATAGAAGATGTCCTTCATGTGTTTCTTTGAGGCTCCTCCTCCAAATGTTCCTGTCAATTCATTAGTGAACGAGTGGTACTTACATCACCACTTAAGCAAAATCATGAGATTTGTGTTTCAAAATTTCTACCATTTTTTCTTAGTCATTCATATAAAAATACAAATGTTCATTTCTACCTTAAATTTCTATGCAATTCTACTAGAAAGCAAGTAGAGGAGCAAACATTTTACTCACTCATTACTCAAGTGGTGAGCTCCATTACTGTAGCAATAATGATGCAACTCCTAGGGCTTCCTTCTTTACTTTTATCAACACGGTAGTTCGTAACAAACTTGGAAGCTACGATGTTGTATGCACAAGTACTAGCTCTTACTGCAGGCTGTCACTTGATTAGCTGGCGCAAGTTCGCTAGGAGCTTAAGCCAACTTCTATGAGTTCTTAGAATAATCTTTTACTATAATGGAAGAAAGCTAACTCTATAGAGGCTATTCTACTTGCAGAAAGAGAAGGAAAACTGAAATGAAATGCAAACCCTAGAAAAACCCTTGTAAACCCTAATTTTACAAGAAAAGAGATAGAAACTACTGAAATGGGTGCCATTGATTACTGAAAAGGTAAATTGCATTTATTCAAGCTACTTGTGAAGAGAACTAAGAAGAAATCATCTTTTTGTACTTTTGAGCATTTTTATGTGGAATTATTATGTTTAAGTTTTGACTCATTGTGACTGTGCAGAGGTTTGGTAGCAAAGGAAGATGGGGTTGGATATTTTTTGAAGATGAGGAAGGTGTGGAGGGGTTCTAGGAATTCCTTAGTACCCTTATGGAGATATTAATTGTGATCAAACTTCGAAAAATCACTCGCATGAACTTCTACAGGAGGCTACAAGGGATCTACAGGAGGTTCTATAGGAGAATCTACAGGAGGAGGCCGAAAGTGGTTCCTGAAGGTTTTAATGTGGAAAAATGATGGGAAAGGGGAAATGAAGACTTGATGAAGGTGTTGAGGGGTCTAGAACTTTTTCAATGAGGATCAAGGATGAAGGAGATGGTTAGATTTGTTCAAAAGGCAGGAAAGAAACTTTATGAGAAAATGTAGGAATTAGGACAGATTGGCGAAATATGGTGAAAGAGTGGGGAAATCTTTGAGAGATGAAATGGTACAGGCTATGCTATGGAGGAATGATAAGCTAGAATTTTCTACAAGAGATTTGCACACTTCCTTCTCAAAGTGACCAAGGAAAGAACCAAAAAACAATGTTTTGTCTATCTTAACCTATAATCTGACCTAAGAACAGTGAACTGTTGAATAGAACTTTATGAATAGAAAGTTATGCGAGAAAGCCATGGTAAATTACATGAAATGGTCCAGGGATGTTTTTGGTGGCAACAGTAGTGCCTTGACATCAAATTATGGTCCCAAAGAGGGAGAAAGGAGATCAAGACCTACTGGTAATGTTTTTGGATATTTCTCTATTACTGCAACAAACTACTTAACCAAATTGAAGCAATAACAACTAATTTAACCATCAAAAGCAACCTATTTTACCAAAGCAAGATTTAACCTAAACAACAGAAATCAGCTTACGAATGGAAGAAAAAAAAATAAGTACACAAAGGAGGTGCTAGGAGGCTTGGTTTGGGCACTAAACCAAGAGCCTTAGCCCTCTAGGAAAGATGAGTGCTGGCTCAAAACTGGATTCATCTTCATTGATCAAAATATAGTAGTTACATCACAAAACTGTCTTCAAAAAGTGCTCAAAAATTAGCTGAGTATAAGGCTGCACAAAAGTGTGAAAGGAGACTATGAAAATGGCTAACCTACTAAGGCTTGAAGCCTTCTTATTTATATAAGAGGGGACTTCCAACAGTCCACCTAAACTTAAGGAACTCGGCTACCTAAACTGAAGATAACTACAACTCTACTAGACTTGCTCGGTTGCCCATTTGGATCATCAATGTGGGCTTTTGTACTCCGAGCTATTGACAGAGAACTCGGAGAAGGGGTCATTAATGAAGGAGACACCCCTCCTATAAATCCTCAACCCTGTTTCCTCGAGTTTGGCTGCCAATTTTCTCATAAATGCCCAGTCCTGGTCCAAAAATGTCCAAAAATTTGCAATAAACACTCATTGGACTATGTGGCAAAGTGACTATCCCCATTCACTCTTTTGACATAAATATATTCAAAAACATGCACGAAAATATTGAGAATGGTGGATTAAATGAAAATAATAGGTAGAATGAGCCCATATAGTTACCCATTTCTGGGGCTCATAATCACCCCCTTGCTAAATGGGTTACTCATCCTCTGAGCAACTAAACCAGTTCTTCATCTTTAATAGCATTAACAACTTCCTTGACATCCCAATCCTGTGAGGTGATGTCCTCTTCTCTTTCATGAAAACATGATTTTCTTTCCACTTCCTCCCATTTTTTCTGTTCTTCCTCCTCCTTGACCCCTTCGAACAATCCTAATAGAAGTGGAGGAGTGAACTTAAGACCAATCCAGTTGGCTTTCAAGTTTTGCATTGATTGTTTGTATAGGGGAACTCTCACCATAGCCTCCCTCATTATGGTTGGGGAGTGATACTCCCTGATCTTTAAGCTATATGAAAATGTATTCCACCTTATCATGTAAGCATGAAGGTAGTCATCGCCAAATAATCTTTCTATATCTTCAAAATGAGCGATAGCTTGTGCTTTCCTATCAACATAATCAGGGAGAACTTCAGGATTTTTTGCAAGGTGTTGATGAGCATAGATGAGAGTTGAGGGGTTTTCTAGTTTGGCCCTTATCATCAGGGGCTCCCTTAGCTCTTTTTGCATTAGATTTTGACTTTCCACTGTTCTCTTTTCCTCATGGCTCATCCAAGAAGCCATAGCCATGAGCTGTAGGTCTCCCAATGTAGCATTTGGATCCCATGAATTCATATCAGTGAGCGCCATATTGTGTAGGTAAAATTCTACTATTTTGTCTTTATCCTTAGTTGAGCTACTATCACATAGATGTATAAATTAGCCATAATTTTGGAATGGGATTGTGCCCCTCTGGGCCATTGTTTTAATATGGAATTGGAGCCATTTGTTTTTGATATATAGTGCATAGGATCTAACTGGTTATCTACATAGCAAGGCCTCCATTGCCCAGATGGACATGCAGGCCATCTGGGCTTCCTTTTCCTACAACTACTATATCAATATTAGCATTTCAGCTATTGTTTGAGATTCTTTTTCTTGCTACTATTTCTTTGCTGCTTCATTATCTGCTAAGGGATGTTCTTGTTGTTGTTGCCCTTTCAAGATTGGTAACTTATCTCCCCCTTGAGTTTCTGGTTCTTGTAACGGCCTTTTCAGCAGTTCATTTTCTTCCTGTAGTCAGGCTCTTCAAATGCTCTTTATGTGCCTTACCATGCCCAACTCCCTTCTCAATTCTCTCAACTTATATTCTATGTGCCCTATATCTTCAAACCCTTAATATTTAGAAATCTACATCCACGTGTGGCTTCTGACCCTTTCCTTTTCTAATTCAAAGAAAAGAGGCACAACGAATTTTTGTGGGATGATATTCCCACCTTCTAGAAGATTGTAAGAGGAGCCTAAATTAGCCTGAAGGCTTGGTTCAGGTATCTCTTTGGCCTTGTCTTCCTCTTGTGACTGTTCTGCTGCCTTCTCTTCTAACTTTTTAGTTTCTTCTAGCTTGGCCAGTGTCTACTGTAGAGAGGTTTGAGCTTCCTATAGGACTGCTTTAGAGTCCATCAATTTTATTCTTTCCTTCTAGGTGGAAGTTTTGGGACTACCTCTCTCATAGGTGATAGAGATTTTGGAAGGGGATTCCTCCTTTTTCTCAGTAGGTGCATCCTCAATGATTATAGGTTCTTTTGATGGTGGCTAGGGCTTGCCCACCTTAATCCTAGTGTTTCTCTTGGCTTTGAAATACATAGATGTTTGTCTTTTTCTTTTTCTCTTTTGTTTTGCTGGAGTGCTTAATGCAACAAGCACAGCTGTTGCTTCCCTTGCCAATGTTTCATGGAATGTTTCTTTCTGCTATTCTTTTCCTTCATATTCTAGAGTCTTTCCTATGTCTGTTGTTTTGCTTGTGTCTCTGCTATCTCTGGTGGTGTCCTCTCGCTTTCTTGTAGGGTCCCTGCCTCTCCTATTGCAGTCTTTTCCTTGGCTTTCTTGGGCTTTTTCTTCTCAGCCTTTGTCCTCTTCCTCTTCTTTGTTTTTGAGGTTGTTTTCTTTCCTACCTTAGGTATAACAGTGGGTTTTCCAAGTTTCTCCTCTTCTTTCTACTTCTCCTCTGTTTGAATATTTTGTGTCTCCTCATGAAGTTCCTTGTCAATTTCCAATTTCTGCTCCTCCTCACTACCAGATGGGCTAATATTCTCATTCAAATTTTTGATGTCATCTTCTCTAGACATTTTCCTGAAATTTTCCCAAGCTGTGGGGATGGTGTATGTGTGTAGGGCATCTTACACCAATAATTTAATGAGTCCATGGTGGGCCAGCTAGTTTGGGACCCCTGCATTCAAATTGGTGCCACATTCTATCAAGGACTATTGGAGGAAATATGGGAGACTGAGTTTTCTAACTGTAAGAAGGTCCATCCCATATCTCAATTCATGCAATAACATGAAGTGATAACCATCAATTATACTAAACCTTCCTTCACAAATGATATTGTTCATTATCTGGTAGCTTAGTTCACTCCACGAAGGACGTAAGCTTGTCCTTCTGACCCCATTTTTCTCCTCTACAGGATGCTCCTTAGGCTGAAAAAAAATTCTTCTTAACAACCTATCCCAATGTTTTTTCCTCCTTGCTCCAAGGGAGCCCAAGTGGAAGAACTGTGATTCTGTTGATAAAATTAGGTGTAATCTCTAGGGTCAAACCCCTGAAACTGATTCTAGCATGTGTTTTCGAATGGGGTCTTAAGGACATAAAAAATTCTTCTGTCACCTCCTCATCATATCCATGAATTCTTTCAAAGAAAGACATCCAGTTTGCCCTAGTGAAGAAGGCCACCATCTCGAGGTGCTCATGCAATTTGTTGGAGTTCAAAGGCTCCTTTCTAATAAAACCTCCTAGCATGGTGTTTAGTCGTTTCTGAAAGTGCTCAGGTGATGAAAAAACAACAATTTCCAATATCAGAAACAAAGGGACAACTGAGTCTTGTTTTTTCTGAAACTGTAGGAGGAATTTCCCATGTGCTCCTTCTTCACAACACCAATTTGCAATTTTCCCTTTATTCAAACTATTCTCAACTTGAATTTGCTTCTTGGTTTTTGGAATAAATAAATACTTTGACATAATAGGGACTATATAAAATCGTGGTGTTTCACAGAGTAAACAGACTTGCAATTTCGTTTCCTTCTTGGGTTTGATTTCTATGATTGCATCCTTTTTTTACAGCAGAACGTGAGGAAGAAAAAGGCAGATTTTGAATGCAGAGAAGGAAATAGAGAGACTGTTTAGAACTCAGAAAAGACACAATATACTTTTGAATTTCTCTTTCCTTACTTTTCTTCAACCAATACGCTATTTTTAATCCACCACCTTATCTAGACATATCGTATGCAAAGCAGGTTTCCGAGCCTACCTCATTCCCAGATCAAATTTGAAAAAAAATCCAACTTTTTCTACTGCAAAGCTACTCTCTATCCTTCCTATAGAAAGCCTCCTATAGACAGTGTTCCTGCTCCTGTAGAATGTATTAGTGCTCTTGTAGAACCCGATAGGCAGGAGGGTTTTGAAAAATTGGTAGAAAATGACTAGTTCGTTGTTCTAAAGGTGGTAGATGAGTAGTGCAGTCAAGAACGTCGTAAATGAAAATGAAACAAAGGGTGATGGAGGCTTAGACTGCGATGTACATAACTAACGGTATAATCCACACTGAGGAGGGGATGTGGCCTGATGGGTACATTATCCCCATCAACACCATTGGTCCTATGCCAGTGTCATTATGGTTCTTCATGTTGCCTAACCGCCATCACCTCCCTTACTCCTGTTATACACTACCACCACTACCGGTTCCAAATGTTTTCTTCCTGAGTTGACATGCCACACGTGATGATTGCGTATCTGATCGGCAGTTTGAATTGGACTAGGCTCAATTGAATTCCATGAGGGTGTGTGAACCAGACGAGGGTGACCAATTAGCTGGCCACCGATTCCACTTAATCGTGACCATTCCCATAGTTCATGTAGTTTGAAATAATATTCATGTAATCAAGGAATAGGTTTAGCCACTTACCTGCTTAGTTTTTGTTGTGCGATGCATGCTTTAGACATTGGCACTTCATTTTCTCGTTGCTATTGCTACTGGTGCTCTGCATGCTCGACCTTCAACTTATGTTGATGATTTCTCGATCAAGATCCACTCCTTACATGCTTCATACATCCTGCTATGCTAACCATGTCTCTGGAGTTTGTTTTTCAAAGGGATCAACTACTACAAGAATCCTACAGAATTTCCTGTAGCTGCTTCTCCTTCTGAAATTCAAGTTGATGCTTTAGTAGGCTTAAAAAATAGTTGATAAAGGTTCTTAATGAAAGAAATAGTAGTTGGGAGGTATCAGGTAAGAATAAGTGAGAAAAACATTGTTACTTTATTCGTCATCATTTTTTTTGTGTTTACAGAATGAAAGAAGCATAATTTCGGTATTTTGTCTGTGCAGGGAAAGAAAAATGAGTAGAAATGTGCATTTGCAGGGATGAAATGGAGATTTATGTCGATGGTTGGTGGCAGGGAGGTCCACTGGACTTCTAGACAAACTTCCAGCACTTGGGATCTATTCTAAACTTGATTTTGGCCTTTCTATAGTTTCTATAGGATCCTCATGTAGAATACAGGGATTTTCCTATACGATGCGGAATTTTCAGAATGAATTAGACTGAGGCCTAGAAAAGAATAACGGTGATGGAGGGGTGGACTATGAAGGGTGTATGAAGCCTGGCCATGTATTTTTCTCTTGTGTGATCCTCCTGCAACCTGCAATTCATCCAAAAGAAATTAGGCTTTGTTCTCTTTTTTCTTTTTCTTTTTTCAGGGTGTGGGTGGAGTGGAGACGGGGACCTACTCCACTACCAACACTTCTTTTCCTAGATTCTAAATGATCTCTTGCTGGGAAAGGGGCTTCCTTTATATCTTCAACCTATGCCCATTAACGAGCATGGGGATGGCTTCTTCGTCTATGGTCCGGATAAGGACTGAACCATTGTCATTGCATTTTTCTACTGTATATGGTCCCAACCATCTTGTCCTTAGTTTTCCCTTGAAATATTTATATCTTGAATCATACAGCAGCACCCAATCTCCTTGTTGGAATTGTTTTTCTTTGAGGTTTCTATCATGGCATATTTTTCTTTGAATTTGGACTACCTCTGAGTGGATTAGGGCCTGCATTCTCTGTTCATCCAATCCATTTGGCTAAAGCAATATTTCCTTTTGTGCATGGATGAGATCTAGGTCCAGCTGAGCTGCCATCCTTAATATGTTATATTCAAATTCTATTGACAGCAAAGCCTTCTTCCCGTAGACCAGCTCATAGTGTATAAACCTTCTGGTGGTTTTCCAAGTGGTGTTATAGGCCTAGGTGGTCTCAACAAATCGATCTGCCCAATCTTTTCTGTTGTTGCTCACTACCTTAGCCAAAATCCATTCCAAAGCTTTGTTGGTGATTTCCACCTCTCCATTTACTTGTAGATGATAAGGAGTGGAAGTTATTTGGTTAATCTTGTGGTGTGTGAGTAGGTCTTCAACCAAATTGGAGGTAAACTAGCTCCCTTGATCTGTGACTAACTCTCTTGGGTAGCCAAACTTGCAGAAGATACCGTAAAAAACTTAGCTAATTTTTCTTCTATTGCTGCTTAGATCGCCTTTGTTTCTGCCCATTTTGATAGATAATCAATACATAATGATGTAAGATTTATGTTTTGAAGGAGGGTTGATAGGACCCACAAAGTCCATGCACCACTTCTCAAATGGCTTGAAAGTCACTTGTGGTTGCAAGGGCATCTCATCCCTTGGATTCAGTTTCCCCATCCTTTGACATCAGTCACATTGGTTGATGTATCTCTTGACATCTTGATTAAGAGTGGGCCAATAGTAACCTTCCTTCAAAATTTCGAAGGCATTCCTCTTTACTGCAAAGTGGCCCCCACAAGGCCCATCATGCCAAGTTAGGAGGATGTCAAAGACTTCTTCCTCCCTGAAACATCGCCTCAAAATCTAATCTAGGCTAAATTTAAAAAGATTTCCCCCAATCCAACTGAATGGGGCACTTTTCCTCATGATCTTGCTCCTGTTTTGAGGACAGGTGTGGCAGGAACTATGTTGAAACCAACTAATTTGCTACATCAGAAAACGATGGAGAGAGTACTAAAATAGAAAATAGGTGTTCATCTAGCATTTGATCATCCACCATTCCTTCTTCACCTGCAGGCAGATCTAGTCTAGACAAAAAATTAGTAACCACATTTTCCTTACCTAGCTTATCGATAATAGTCAAATCAAATTTCTACAATTAGAGGAACCATCTAATGATATGATCATTTACATTTGGTTTATTCATTAAATACCTAATTGCAGCATGATCAATGTGCAGGAATGTTTGATAGCCAGTGATGTAGTGTCTAAACTTGTTTAGGGAAATGACTACAACTATGAGCTCCTTTTCGGTTATAGTGTAGTTTAATTATGCCTTGGAGAGGTTTTCACTGAGAAAATATATGGCATAAGGTAGCTTCTCTTCAACTTGCCCTAAGGCTGCTCTTATCGCTTTGTTCGAGGCATCTGTGTGAATGTGGAAAGCTAGGGCATAGTTTGGACCTCTCAAGATTAGGGCAGTTACCAGCTTACCTTTCAAGGCATCCAAAGCCTCTTGACAGTTGTTCATCCATATAAACTCAGCATCTTCTCCCAAAAGACCAAACAATAGAGAGGCTAGCTTACTAAAATCCTTAATTGATATTCTATAATACTATGCTAAGCCTAGAAAACTCTGAACATCTCTTACCTTTTGAGGACGTGGGACCCTTTGGATGATAGCAATATTGTTGGGATCCACCTATAATCCTCGCTGAGAAATTGTGTGACCTAGCACGGTCCCTTCAATCATCAGGAATTCACATCTTTCAGGACTGAGGGACAGGCTCATTTTGATACACTTGGCTAAAAATTTTCCAAAGTTAGTCAAAGCTTCTTGGAGGTTACAACCATAAGGGGAAAAGTCATCCATATAGATCTCTACTAAATCATGAACCAGTTCAGAAAATATGCTCAGTACTGCTCTCTAGAAAGTGGTGGGAGCATTTCACAACCCAAAAGGAAGCACCTGATATGCAAAAGTATCCCATGGACAAGTGAAAGTGGTCTTATCTTGGTCTTCCGGGCTGATTTGGATCTGGTTGTACCTGCTAAACCCATCTAGGAAGGAGAAGAACTTTTTCCCTACCAAGCCATCTAACACTTGATCTATGAAAGGTGAAGGGAAATGTTCCTTCTTAGTGGCCTTGTTTAGTTGTTGATAATCTACATAGATTCTCCACTTCCCATTTTTCTTTGGCACTAGTACCAAAGGAGAAACCCATTTGCTATCAAAGATGGGGTAGAGGAATCTTGCATCTAACAACTTTTGTAGTTCTTCTTTGACAATGTCTTTAAGGGTTGGATTCATCCTCCTTTTAGGTTTCCTAACTGGTTTACAATCTTCTCTAATGTAAATGTGATTAGTACATACTAAAGGGTGGACTTCCTTCATGTCATTATATCTCCAAGAAAAAGCATCCAAGTGATTCTTCAATAAGCTACACAGTTCTTTCTCCTGAGAGGTGGATAGGGATGAGTTGATCTTCGAAGTTTTTTCTGGGCCAAATTCCACGTTTTTAACTTAGAGGGAGATCGGATCAGCCACACAGATATCAACTAAAGGATTAGCTTGGTTTTCTTCCACCAACTCTTCTAAGGGAAACACACCGGGGGTGGATTATGAATCATGTTCTCAATAATATCATCCTCAGTTTGTGGACCCCCCATGGTAGCTTCTACTGTACACAATGGTGTGGAATAGAATTCATCCTCATATTTCTCCTCCAACTAGAGAGGTAAATCATATTCTAGTAGAGGTTGGGCAGGAGGATAGAGGACTAGTTGTTTGGACATATGCGCATTCTTGATTGTCATGTTCGCAGCTCGACAACTGATGTAGGCATCTGAAGTAGCCAACCAAGGTCTTCCCAGGATGAGAGGGTACCTAGTGAGCTTTGCCTTTGGTTGGAGAATGAGGAAATGAATAGGGTACTCCCAGGAATCAATAGAGACCATGACATCTTCCACAATCCCCTCAGGGGTCCTGGTGGAGCGGTCTGCTAACAGCAATACCGTTGAGGTCTTTCTTAGGGAACCTTGAAGGTTGAGTTTGAGCATAGTGTCCTTGCTCATCACATTAATGGTAGCCCCTATATCAATGAAGGTATGAAGGACTATGGTGCCATTGATGTGGACATTGACTACGGGACTCCCAAGGTCTAGGTATTTTGGACAAATTACCTGCCCCAACATTAGGTCAGACAGTTGTCCTATGACATTGATAGTTGGGACATCTCTCTTTTCCCTGCCTAGGTGTTTGAAGCACTTTTCCTTCATCATCTTCTTGTATATAGGCACATCCTTTATGGCTTGGAGAAGTGGTATCTTTACACATAACTGTTTCAGTTCTCCCAGAAGTTCAGTTTCTTCTAGGATTTGTTGTGTGGTTCCAATTATTCTCTTAGGAAAGGGTGGAATGATTTTGGGTTCACTTTCCTATTTTTCTTCCTCATCCTCCTTAGGAGGAGGTTGGATATCTGGGAGAACCTTACCATATCATAGGTTAATCTCCTGAATCTCCAAAGCATAGGTTGGGTATGATGTTTCTCCACTATATACCTATTGGGCCTGTTGGTTGTTGGGATTCAGGTTTGGTTGAGCAGGTATTTGCGGTTGTTTGGGAGGAGCAAGAGGTAATGGTTGTTGTTAAGTAGGTGGTGGAGGGAAAAGAGTGGGAGGAGAATTATATTGGGGCCTGCACCCCTGATGAGGTGCATTCAATTGAGGCTATTGTAGAGCATAAGAGTGAAACAAGTGAGCAACTAGCGGAGCCTGGTATTGAGGAGGATATTACCAAGGAGGGGGTGTGGACCAGGAAGGATGAGTAGGGGGACCCCAAGAAGGCATGGAAGTGGCTTGATTGTGGTGGTAATAGCTTTGGGAGGTCCCTTGTATGCACTGCAGGTAAGGTTTAGGTCCATGTGGCCTCCTTTGGTTCATGAAATAGAGTGGTTCAGTGACTCCTTTAGCCCCCTGATATGCAGCTTTGATTCTGGGCAAGGAAGGGCATTGATTCGTAGAATGGTCTTGTTCATAGAATACACACAGTTCTATAGAGTGCAATTGACATTCGTTCCTAGGATGCTTTCTCGTGCACCTCAGACAAAATATGGCCAAAGCTCTCTCGGATTCCTCTTATTTCCTTTTGATATGCAAGGTATCCGTTTGCATGGCAAGAGTCTGCCTCACCTCGCTCTTGAAATCTTCCAACTGATTCTCACATTCGTTTCTAAGGGATGAACTGGATGAGGATTTACTGGCTAGAGGTTGACCTCCCCTACCTCTCTTCCTAGATGACCTAGAATAGTTTCTAAACACAGTCTTTTTGTCATCATAAGGTAGTTGGTAGATGTCTTCCCCAGCCAGCAAATGGAGGGTATCTAGAAGGTCTTCAGGGACTCCTATAAGAAGAGCCAACTTCAGGGATTCAACGTCAAGTGTGCACTTGGCCCTTTTATAACTGAGTTGAAACCTCTCTTCATAGTCTTCTAAAGATTCATCACTTTCCATGGTCATTCGAAAGATTTCCTCCTTAGTTTCCTTTGACCTGCAATAGTCCCAGTATTTGTTGTTAAATTCTTACTACATCTAAGCCCAAGTTGTGATACTGTTTCCAGGTAACCCCATGAACCAGCGCAAGGCTGCATCCTTAGGGGTAGAAGGAAACAGTTTCAAATTATGCTCGTCTTCTACATAGCCATAGGTTCGATAGAGAACAACAAATTCAAACAAGAAAGTATTAATATCTTCGATAGTCAGTCCATGGAAGTGAGGTAAGGCTGAAGGACTTATGTTTTTAATTTTCGTGTCTCCATTGGTCTCTCGGATAGGAAAGGGACCTTCTATTCTTTCCCCATTCCCTCTAGCATTTCTTTTTTTAGCCATAGTCTCAGGAGGAATGGTTTCTTGCTCTTCTTCTATTATAGGATCTTCGTGAATCTCTAGAGATTCACCTATAGGATCTTTTATATCACTGCCACCAAAGAAGAGAGAAGGATGACTCAGTGATGTGTTGGGGTTGGTGGGTAGGAATTTTCCCAAATTGTCTCTGTTCCTATGAGGGAGGAAAGGAAATCTCTTTTTGGGTGACTTTTGTGTTTCTTTTTCTACTTGTACCTGCAAAAACTGAAATGTGTTGAACAACAAATTGCAACTAACTAAAATAAACCTTGCTAAAATGAAAATTGCAGAATTGAAATGAAAGCAAGAGATGACTAATCTACCTTACTGAAATGAAATTACAGAATTGAAATGAAAGCAAGAAATGTCTAATCTACACTTACTAAAATGAAATTGCAGAATTGAAATGAAAGTAGGAAATGTCTAATCTATGCTTGCTAAATTGAAATTTTAGAATTGAAATGAAAGCAGGAAATGTCTAATCTACTTTTCCAATTTTGAAATTACAGAATGGAAATGAGGAAACTACTCTACTTTTGCTAAAATAAACTACTTAGCATAATGTTGTAGTAGAAAATAGAAGAAGAGCAGTAATCACAAAATACTCTGACACTTCCCCGATAACGGTGCCAAAAAGAGTGGTGAGCTCTACTATTGCAGCAATAATGCTGCAACTCCTGGGGCTTCCTTCTTTACTTTTATCAACCCAGTAGTTCGTAACAAACTTGGAAGTGACGGTGTTGCATGCACAAGTACTAGCTCTTACTGCAGACTGTCACTTGATCAGCTCGCACAAGTTCGCTAGGGGCTTAAGGCAACTTCTATGACCTCTTAGAAGAAGTTTTATAGTGATGGAAGAAAGCTAACTCTATAGAGGCTATTCTACTTGCAGAAAGAGAAGGAAAACTGAAATGAAATGTAAACCCTAGCAAACCCTAATTTTGTGAGAAAAGAGATAGAAACTACTGAAATGGGTGCCATTGACTACTACAAAGGTAAATGGAATTTATTCAAGCTACTTCTGAAGAGAAATGAGAAAAAATCATGTTTTGCACTTTTGAGCATTTTTATGTGGAATTATTATGCGTTTGGTTTGATTGATTGTGACTATGCAGAGGTTTTGTGGTAATGGAAGATGGATTTGGTTTCTTGCTGAATATTACGAAGGTGTGGAGGGGTCCTAAGAAGTTAGTAGCACCCTTTTTGAGACTTCCATTGCAATTAGACTTCGCAAAATCTCTCGCATGAACTTCTACAGGAGGCTACATGGGATCTACAGGAGGTTCTACAGGAGAATCTACAAGAGGAGGCCGAAAGTGGTTTCTGGAGGTTTTAAGGTGGAAAAATGATGGGAAAGGGGAAATGAAGGTTTAATGAAGGTGTTGAGGGGTCTAGGACTTTGTTAATGAGGATCAGGGCCAAAGGAGATGGTTGGATTTGTTCAAAAGGCAAGAAAGCAACTTTATGGGAAAATGCAGGAATTAGGGTACGTTGGCGGAATATGGTGAAAGAGTTGGGAAATATTTGAGAGATGAATTGGTACAGACTGTGTTATGGAGGAATGATAAGTTGGCATTTTCTACAAGAGGGTTCCACACTTACTTCTCAAAACTGACCAAAGCAAGAACCGAAAAATAGAGTTTTATCTATCTTAACCTAAAATATGACCTAAGAGCAGTGAACTACTGAAAATAGCTTTATGAACAGAAAGTTATATGAGAAAGCCATGGTAAATGAACATGAAATGGTCTAAGAATGTGAATCCAAGCAAATATCAACTTCTCCAACTCAAAACATCACACTAACAATTGCATGAATGGCCAAAACTGTGTTTTTGGTGGCAGCAGTAGTGCCTTGACCTCAAAGCATGGTCCCAAGGAGGGAGAAATGAGATAAAGACCTCCTGGTAGCCTTTCTAGATCTTTCTTTGGTACTACAACAAACTAATTAAGCAACTTGAAGCAAGAACAACAAATTTAACCATCAAAAGCAACATATTTTACCAAAGCAAGATTTAACCTAAACAACAGAAATCAGCTTATGAATGCAAGAAAAAAACATATAAGTACACAAAGGAGGCGTTGAGTAGCTTGGGTTGGGTGCTAACCCAAGAGCGTCAGCCCTTTAGGAAAAATCAGTGCTTGTTCAAAACTGGATTCATCTTCATTGATAAAAAAATAGTAGTTACATCACAAAATTGTCTTCAAAAAGAGCTCGAAAATGTGCTGAGTACAAGGCTGCACAAAAGTACAAAAATAGTCTATGAAAATGGCTACCCTACTTAGGGTTGAAGCCTTCTTATTTATACAAGTGGGGCCTCCCAATATTCCTCCTAAACTTAAGGAACTCGGATGCCTAAATTGAAGATAACAACAGCTCTACTAGACTTGCTTGGCTGCCCCTCTGGATCATCACTGTGGGCACTTGTACTCCGAGCTGCGAATGTAGAACTCTAGGAAGGGGTCATTAATGAAGGAGACACCCCTCCTATAAGTCCTCAGCCTTGTTTCCTCGAGCTTGGCTGCCAATCTGCTCATAAATGCCTACTCCTTGTCTAAAAATGTCCAAAAATCTACAATAAGCACTCATTAGTCTATGTGGCAAAGTGACTATCCCCATTCACTCTTTTGACATATATATATTCAAAAAAATGCACAAATCTATTGATAATGGTGGATTAAATGAAAATAATATACAGAATGAGCCCATATAGTTACCCATTTTTGGGGCTCATCAGCAGGTTCTTACCTCTCGTTTTAATACCCAATTCACTCTTAGTAGACAAACATCAAACATACATCACTCTTTGTAAAATGGCAACACTCTCCCCGGTAATGATGCCAAAATGCTGGGTGCTAAAAGGTGTCTTTTAAAACTCCTAATTGCCCCACATTTCTTATCAACCTAAGTAAGTTTTTTATTCGAAGACTGTACATAATATGTGCAAGTTATAAATCCAGTCAGTAATTCTTTAAAATAAGTTATTAAATTCAATACAAGAGTAAACAGATTCAATCATCAATATTAAGCTATAACTTTTAAAGGAAATAATACATCTAAGCATCAAGACTTAATCTCAAGCAAAATCGTAATCCAAACTTAAGCAATAAATTCAAATGGGAATAACATCAACCAAGAGCATTGTAACAGTAACTGAGCTATTTCAGCTGGATCTACATTAATCAAGCAATTCGGATGGGAATAATATTAATCGACAACAATGTAGCCGTAATTGAGCTACTTAAGCTAGATCTATACTAATCATACTTTGTCTTAATTAACAAGAAATAATTCCTTAAATGATAACTAATTCAATCCACAGTATGCATAAATGAAATTAATTAACAGAGTTGTGTATTACTTAAATGATTATACGAAATCTAAATTAAGGAAAGTAAACCAACTACAAAGATATAAAATAGAATAAAATCACAGCAAATGGAAAACTATAAAGCATGGAATAGCAGTAAGATCCACCAGAGACAGGGCCCTAGCCACTAGCATATATTTCTTAGCTACATCAGAATATCCGAATGAACAACAATGCAAGTTATATATTATTCATCAAATCTAAATGTTATTTACCGCATGATATGTCCTTCAAAATAACATTTTGTATATTACAATTGAAGTCCCAAGCGAAAAGCTAAATATCTCCATTATATCTCCTCATCCTATCCTATCCTATTATCCCCCTTTATCCCCCTCCTCTCTTTGATCTCTGCTTTCATTTAAATACACAGAGAGAAAAAATAAGTTACAACAAAGATGATTAAAAATTTATTCCTATTAGAAAATTGGATTGTTTCAAACAAATTGATTAGTAAGATCATATCTGAAATATCTCTCCATCAACATTCAACAGGAGTAGGTCGAATTTGGTATTGCAACTGAAATAATTTGGAAAATGGCCGCAATAGAATATATCAGAAAATCCTCTTTGTAGAACCTTCTGTTTCTCTTAATACAAATTGAATTTTCAAAAAATTCTATTTCTAAAACTAACTCCTTCCGTTCTGGACAAAACCCATGTTTCAGATTTTCTAGATTCTTCTTCATTTGCCCGAAACATTCAATACAAAACTGTGAGTTCTTATTCCAACGAATTTCTAAGTTGGAATATCTAATATTGAGATGGAGTTTAAATTTCCAATCTGGAAAAGGTCTTGGAGGCTGAAATGGTGAGTGGTGTTTCAAGAAATTCATTAAACCATCATTGGTAAAATCATGCATAATAATAATTAATTTATTAAAAATAAAGGAGAAGAAATAATATTTATTCATAAGAGCATAGATAATTATAAAATGGAATTATATGATAAAGTATGATAAATGACGTGATAAAGAATGGTAGAAATGGATGAAATAGGTGATAAAGAGTGATAATAATAATGACAAACTAGTGGCCCAACAATGTCAAGCTCGTTAAAAAATGAAACAAGGAATCTGAGCAGAGTTCCTTGTCTTGTGTTAATCCCATTGAAAAATAAAATAAGGTCCCCTGGAGCAAAGTTCGAATTCTAATGTTTGATTAGATCTCATAAAATCACAGTCGAGTCTTTCACTTGATCTCATAAACGAACCTTCATTCCGTCCACCTCAAAGCCACAAGTATTCTATTAGGTGAATGCAATGAAGCTTGGTGGACATTTGCCAAGAATCGAGTAATCATGTTGGGGGCATGTAAAACAATATCAAGCATAGCTTTTCTCCTCAAGTTTCTATAGAAATGAGACTGAATTTAAGCATAGTTCTTCCTTTGAAGATTGTGTAAAAATGAAACTGAATCCAAGTAAAGTTTTTCGTTTCAAGCTTATGCAAACATGAAACTGAATTCAAGCATAGTTCCTTATGGTTCAAGCTCGTGTAAAACTGAACCCATATCCATTTTACCCTTCGTGATTTCCATTCTATCAGCCTCTTCCATTAGATGAGCCTTGACTTTTCTCCTTCCATCATCACTATCTACTTGGCCAGTCATACGCTTTCACTTGGTTGTTTTACCCATTTTAAGAAATAATTGCAATAAGTGGTCTTATTAGCCAGCCTCTTCATAGAAATCAACATGTTTTGAGAAGTTCCAACATCACCAGAACCAGTTGCTATCCTGGACACCACTCGTTCCTCAAAGTGGAGGCCTCCTTAAGCTCTTTTTAGAGTCTCAAAATATGAAAACATTGTTAAGCCCTTGTCCTTTTCAGTTCATTAATGGATTGGAAATGACATCTACTCAGTATAAGTTTAAACCTTTTCTGGAATGAGATAGATTATTTACGAAAAAGAAATATGTTGATCGAACATAGACAATAGGTTCTCTCTTATATTATTTTACTCTTTTTTGGACTTGAGAGACAAATATACGAAAAAGAACTTGTAGAGTTTTCATGTTGTCCCTTTTCAATCTCTATAAACAAGAACATGATCGAGTTATCATTGTCATTAGACTCATTAAAACATGACATAAAGATGGATTCACCTAAAGGGTGGAATTATACAACAAGAATATGTTATCCTCCTCAAGCTTCATAAAAAATAAAGAGGTACTGGTCAACAATGACTCGGGAAAATGGGAAAAGGGGTAAACCACTTTATGGCAGTAGGTCGCTCTTGAACATAACACTTTCACTTCATCATTGTGACTATTTGGCTAGAGTTATTTGCTTCATGATCATCATAACTTGGCCTATCATACCATCCATTACTTTTGTTTTGGGACAATGCTGCCAATCCATTCAGTTTCATCAACATGTTCAAGAGAAGTCACTCAGTTTAAAATTCATCCTTTGCAATAGTCATAAACCTTCATTTTCATGACCGCCATTCCTAAACCTTGTGTCGTGAGTCAAATTATGTCTCCAAAATAATTACAATCGTTTCATGTTGTTGATGTGGGATACACCAATGCCCTTCCATGATGAGTCGCTTCTTGTCGACATCAGCACATTATCCAAGATGTTGACTTGGAAACACCCCTTCATTACCTTAAGATTTGCGTACATCAATGTTAGTTTTCTCACTTCTAGCAATAAGTTGACATCACTGGCCTTCGACCAAAAGACTTTGTATGGTGTTCGACATCAAAACATCTATTCACACCATGCAAAATGTATTGAAGTACCTTAAGGATCATTATCATTATCAGTGATTTCTCTTGCATTTGTTAACGACTTATATCATTGACTAGTAATCAGACGGTGTCTTCCCATGTTCAACTTCAAATCACATATTCTCATGGTTAGACTCATACTTGAGTGAATGATTAAACAAGATAGAAAACCTCGGATCTAGTTTCATCCATCTAGGCTGCAATTTTAGGAAATGTACCAAATCATCCATAAAATAGCTTTATGTTGATAGTCATTTTGATCGTGGGTTTATATCTATAGATGAATATCTATGTACTTGTAATGAAAGTTTATATTCTGAGCATGGGTATACCTTCCCTCAGTGATTCATGAGAAAAAATCAAAATATCATGATAATATGTATTGTAATCGATGCAGGTCACCAACCACTTCAGATGCTCATCATCACATCATAAAGCATATCACTCGACATCATTATTTTCGACTTCATGCTTTAGGGGGTAGCTATTATAGAGCCATTTGGGAACATCACCCCCATCATTCAGATCAATACCATTAGGGCTCATCAAAGCCTAACTCAATTGCTACATGCCCTAGACAAGTCACCTCTTTAAATGCCTCCTTCCGTGGGAGTTATTTGGCCTGAAACCTTCCAGAATTGCCTCGTTGAGGGACCAACACAACCTTGGACAAGATTAACTTTGCTTCAGTGTAGGTAGGCCCATGTCAGGGTACCCTGCAGAGCACCTAGGCCCACTTTGACCTGCGCTGGGTGAAATTGAGTGAAATTCACATAGGGTTCTGGGAATATTCTTATCCTCTGAATTCATCTAGAATATTCCCACACTTATCACCTCTTATGAGCTCGAAAATGGTTGAGAAATGGGTTAACTAACCACCTATCCTCTAATCCCCTCCTCCATGGAAAATAACTATAAGTATGGAAGGCCATTCAATACCCTCATTTATGACGAAACCTCATCCATTTTACTATAAATTGAGCAATCGTCTAAGTGATCAGGGGATAGACTTTGATAATTTGTAAGGAGATACTATTGAAGTGAGAATTGAGATTGTAAGTGAGTAATGTTATGCTGCGAGAGTACTATGCTATTGATGTGATGTTGGTTGCAACCTAAGTTGGAACAGTGACAATGGATCAAACTTCATGGTTGTAATTCTTCCTTCTACTTAATAAAGTTGTTTACACCTTTTTCCATATGCATATCTTGATATATAAGGTTTACATGTGTGAATGTATCTGGTTCCATTTACTTGTATTTGATAGGTCTCTTGCTTTGATTGGTTCTCTGTCTCCTGTTTATGCTTGCAGGTAATTTTTGAGTGAGTTAAGTTCAAGAAGAAGTGTCAGGAGTCAAACAAAGGAGAAAAATGGAAAGTGAAAGAACAAGTAGGTCACTTGATTCCCTTTTTCTTATTTATCATTTTTAGAAAAAGGATAAGTGCTTTAAATTTGTTGTTCTAGGTATAGCTACCTACCTAGGGAATTAGTATTTATTTGTACATACCAAATTCCTCATAACACCTTCCCACACACTTCTTTGTCTCACATATATAGGGACATGAACAAGGTAGTTAATTCCCTTTTAAAGAGGCATTTGGAATGGAGTGAGGTGTTTGGACCATTTCAATTTCACGAAATGGGCATACAAATGATTTCGTTCATGAACCTTAGCTATAAAATATGCTACAGATAGATGCTTTGACTTCTACAATGATGTATTTTTGTTTTTTAAATCCATGAAAAGTTTGTTTTCTACCATTCATATAGCTCACAGGTTTTGGGATAGTCATAAGCTTTTAGAGCCTACTTTTGGAAGGTCTAATATATGTCCTTTTAATTCAAGAAACAACTTTTTCTTTTTTTAATTAGCTCACCGATATGTAAGCCATGTATACAATGTTGTCATGAGCCAAATGTGAGACCTACCACCCAAAGTTAGGGAGGTTATAAATTAAACTATCTTGATCCCCTAACAGTTAGGTACCCTAATTAGGGCCACTGCTTTACTGAATTTACTGTCCATGGATCGTGGAAAAGTACTTGAATATTTTTCCACGAGGTGTGATCCTAAGAAAAAAATAATCATGAGGTTTCTTTGGAAACAATGGTTGAGCCTAGGTGGTTGTATAAGATGAAGCATGTGGCTACCAAGGTACGATAGAAGTACAATGCCAGATTCATTGGCTGAAGATTCTCAGAAAGAGAGGTTATGTCTGGTACTTGTTGAATAACCAACCTCATATTTTAATTTTTCTTTATATAAATACATTGAGCTAGTTCAAGGCAAATTCACTCTACTGCAAAGCATTTTCTTCACTATTTGGACGCACATTTCATTATCGATTAAGGTATGTTGAGGATGGAAAAATGATGTTGCATAGCTTTGTGGATTCAAAATAACAAGCTAAGGCTAGTTCTAGGAACATCACTTCTAGGTTTTTTTTCAATTTGGGGTCCCAAGTATGATATCCTACATCCGTTGGAAGCAAGCAACAACGGGATTCATGTGTTGAAGCCGATGGTTTTAGGTATTATGAAAATGAAAGTTTCTCAACTCTCTACAAATCTAGTACTTCAGGACCACTCCGAGCATATCAACATTTGGTACCATTTCTTGCAAGATAAGTTCAAGAAGGGAGCTGTGGTTCTTGAGTATGTTCCCTTGAGATTGCAATTTTTACACATTTTGACTAAACCACTATCAAAGGGGAAGATTGAGATGTTGAGGGAGAGACTAGTCTTACTGGAGAACACCTTCTCATAAAGAGTTAGTCTTACAGATTTTTACCCTGTTTTCTCAGTATTTAATTCTCCTTCCTCATAGGATAAGAATGATAGTATGTCCATACCTGGGAGAAGCAAATACTTACCATTAGATGTGAACGTAGCATTGATGGCTGATGGAGTTAGGCACAACACTAGTTTACTTTAGGACAAGTGTTGTTGTCTATGTTGCATGGTATACCATGAAACTTAGACAAAAACACTTATCCCAAACTAAACTAGTGTTGTGCCCAAAGTAAACTAGTGTTTCACTATACCATGCAACTTAGACAACAACACTTGTGCCCAAAATAAACTAGTGTATTGATAGTATTTAGAATACAAATAAAGCTTCATAAATAATTTAGAATGTGCTAAGGCCGATGGCCGAACAAAAAAATGGTACATCAAATACCTACATATTATCGAAATCATCAATATCACACTCTAAGAATATTTCAATTACCTATATGGAAGTTTATTTCAATTACTAATATTGTTTAATTAAATTTGTATACTACAATTAGTAGTTTACCTTTGAGAGGAACTCATCTCCAACCAACTTAAACTTCTCTGACTACTAGAAATATGAGGGCTTGCCATGTAGTAACCTTAACAAAAAAGATCTTCCAGAAGTATCTGGTGAAATCCCTTCAATAACGACACTTAATTTCTCATTACGAGGACTCAACTTAGCCAACCTCGCCACAACACCATAATCTCCAACAAATGACAGGTGTAGATTACAAGAAGGTAGCAAAATTGGGCTTAGATAACCGCTGTAGAAAAGTAAAACGGGAAGGAAATCCTTAGTACATGCTATTGAAGATATCAATTATTCTACATCACAGTTCAAATATTCAAAAAAAAAAGTTCTATGCATTGATCCTCTTACAAACCATGAACTAGACTGACATCCTAATAAATATCATCCTCCCTTTAACCATCAGGATTTTCATATAAGGCTAGATTTCCTGATTATATGAGTGCTTGTTCCAGTTTGTTTCTTCTTAACATACTTTTCAGCTACATGACAAGGAGAACATATACTAGTAATAAGAATGAATAGGATGTGAGTATATCATTGCATCAGAATCAACATGGAAAACGTGGACTTGGCATCTCTGAAACAAATATTTAGTTGGCGTGAAATGTTCTCAACCTCTATGGTGATGTTAGATGCCACATAGATAAACAAATAGAAATGTACAAGGAAGTGCACATACGAAAGGGCATTGAAATTTTAGCTCCGGAAATTGTTTTAGTTAGTTAACATACATTTTTTTATTTTTAAATGTAGTGATTTTATAACAGGAAATAAGTTCTAGAACAAAAGCATAATCATATCCTATAAAAAGTTATATTACCATGATTAATTAAATTGTGTGATTTTCCAAAGAATATACAAGTTACAAACTTACAGTATCACATAATGCCAACATATCATATATCCCATTTGTCTTGGAATGAACTCTAACAAGATGCAACATTTCAAGATTTCCAATATGTGATACCATAAAAAATCTATTTACCACTACTTAGTCAAGAACTTCATATTTCCAGGGTAAGTTCTGTATCGATTTAATTGTCTTAGATATTAAGATAAACTCATTCCATTTAATAGACATGATGTGGAGATGAAATGAGAACATATACTTCTATACCTATAGAATTTCAATAAAGATGAATACACTAAGAACAATCACTGTACCTTAAATAGCATTTCCCAAATCAGTTGCCTCTGTAGAATTTTGTGGCAGCCAAACTTCAAAGCTGAAGCTAACATTATCAACTAGAACCTCGTAACATACATAACATGGAAAGTGGGGAATAATCATTCCATATAGGCTCTAATCAAAGTAGCATGCTAAGCCCGTAATAGATATTCTTGTGAAGCTGGTCTATACTTCCCCACTTCTCTCAGGCTTGAGCTAGAAGGAAGCCACTCAAAGATGCTACCAGAGAGGGAGGATCAAGGATGGAATGAATGTTATGAGGCTATATAGAGATTTGTTTCGCTATCTTCCTTCCTTTCCATCGTAGCATACTGGCAGTAGCCAACAAACCAGATGGACTATCACTATGGGAAGGCTAAAAATAAAAGATAAAAAAATTGAAGATAAAAATTAGTGCCCAAAATAAGACCTTCGAAGGCTTCTTTTGATTTTAACAGGAAATTTAAAAACACACCAACCATTTTACACACATCTACATGACTTCAAGTGATATAGTTGTAATTATCTCTCTAAGCCAATCACTAATGCAAATGCAAAGTCATTACATTCATGATTACAATGCCAATTGGAACAACTTCAATACAACATTAACATTTGTAGACCCTTATAATAACCAAATTTGCGAGCAATAAAGATGTTTTCTCAAGAGTAGAAAAGAAAGAACTTGAATTTAATATTCAGATAAGCTAACCTGATTAACCTAATATCTAATCATACAAAATTATATAAAATTTAACATAATCAACATGTGAGATAAACACAACATGCAAAGTTTATATAAAAAAATGCTTTCTGAATTTTTTCCAGTTAAGAATTATCAAACTACACATGAATCAAAACAAATCTCATCAGAATCAAGAAGTAAATAAGCAGGGGCAATTCCCTATAAAAATCACTTTTGCTACAACTGTAATTCAACTACAAATAAGCCGTGGTAAAAAATCATGACGAACGCTTTTTGAAAAACAATTGTTTGACAATTTCAGAAGCTTCTATACTCACATACCTCTGACTTTACTATTAGTGATGCAGATCTGAATCTAACACTAAACCAAATATGTTGGGTAAATAATTCAAAACTCAAAACAACTCCTAATCCACATTGGAATCTTTCAAAATGCTTCCAATGATACATAACTCAAGTGGTGTACTTGGGATTGGATGACTATACCAATACCAACTCATGTTAGCTTAAGAGTCAGTGGCCGACTCAATCTAAGCCAGCTTAGTTTAGTTTGTTAACACATGCGAGTAGGACTGATAAGAAAATGAAACTCAGAAATATGATAAAAAAGAAAAGTCCTATGTTGCTCAGGGGCACATCACTGCCGTAAAAATGAATGTACCTAACAATCTCGCATTTCAGGGAACCTTGGGACACCTCTAAAATGTTCTAATTTTCTAGGGGAGGTCACTAAGAGTCTAAGAATTAGCCCACACCTGAAATCGAGAACGTTTAGCCCACACCCGAACCAATGGCATAAATTAAATGTTGTGAGGAATTAAAAATATCAAAATGAACATATTGGAAAAAAAACTAATGGAATGAAGTAAATGTTGTTAATTTTGCAAGAACATTTATGCTTTGGGGATTAAACGGTGAAATTCAAATCCATATTAGAGGATTAAAAAGAGAAACAAAAATAATAAACATATGGAGGAAAGTAATTATCATGCAATAAATGATTTGACATTCATAAGATAATTCATCATTCAAGGATTCAAGGGTAAAATACTAATCCATGCTAAGATATTTAAAAGCGTAAATCGAATAAACATATTGGACGAAAACAAATCGCAGGAGATAAGTTTTGTTAAGTACACAATTGCATTAATGCTTTACGAATTCAAGTCTAAAATTCAAAAAAATATTAAGGCGTTAGAAACCCCAATGTGAATATGGAAGAAAAAATATTGCCTACAAGAAATTATGTTAAATTTACAAGCACATTGACCCTTCAGCATGAGAAAGTACAATAAAATAATAGAATTAGAGAGGAAAAAAAAAATTCCATTAAGAAAATCTAGTTTTGGATCGTTTTCATTGGGGTACTAAAGATAGATATACAACAAACATGAACTAATGACGAATCATCCCAATCAATGAGCATTGAATACATAGCCATGGACCTTTCATTGTAGTTCTACTGATAAATCAAACTTTTGTCTTATAAGCAAGAAAGTTGCCTCTTCTTCTAGAGGAAGTACAGGGGAGTTTTTGGTTGGGATAAATGATATCATTTGTCATGAGCAAAACATATTCCAAGATCTCAATTGGAGCACTGGTAATATTCAAATCCGACAGCTATATATTTTTGCCTCTGAACATAGGAGGAGATGTAAGGTCTAAACCATCCCATTGAAGCCAAATCTTGGAATCACCGCTTCCATAAATGTAGTACATCTCATCCGTTGATTTCGATGTGAACATGCACATCCAATACCTACCATAACTCTGGTGAACGTGTCCATGTTATATATGAATTCCATGTTTAGATTCATGCCCAAAGACCTAAACCCCATATGTATCCCCCTCCCAAAATCTAAATCAGAATTAAAATAAGAATTACATGGGGGAAGTGGGAGTCTAAGGTTTTCAACTCTGAGGAACCCTCTATTCAATTTTGTGAAGCCATGTCATTCCTAAATTCACGCATCCATGAGATGAGGAAGACGTAGTTGTAGAGTCCATATCATGCACCCTAATGTCAAGAAAAGTCCAGAGGCATGAAAAAGAGCCTAAAATGACCATGGCCTGCAAATGGTGGTGAGGATGGCCCTATCCCTCTAATTCAAGAGTTAAAAAAATAAAACTACACTTTGGAGAGAGACTCGATAAATCAACCTCTCGCTTCTCTTTCTTCTGAACTGTCTCTAACATTTACCTTAGCTTGCAGGGTTTTCTCTTAACCCTCAAGTCACTGTGTTTTTTTCCATCTCTATGCCCACTCCTCTTTTCTTCTAAACTATCTCTAGCATTTACCTTAGTTTGCGGGGTCTTCTCTTAACCGTCATGTCATTGCGTTCGTTTCCCTCGCTATGTGCAATTTCTGAGAAGTTGACACCCTTAGCCTACAAGGTCTTCTATGAACCCTCCAGTCATTATGTTCATTTCCCTTGCTATACGGAGTTTCTGAGAAGTTGACACCCTTAGCCTACGGGGTTTTCTATTAACCCTCAAGTCATCATGTTCGTTTCCCTCACTATGCACAACTTCTGGGAAGTCGCCACCCCATCAGGATTCATCTAATAAATTATAACTTAGACAAATTTCTCTAAAAACATTTACATAATTTTGTGAATGTGAGCATTTTTTACTAAAGGAGAACGATAAACGTTTAGTACTCATTTTCAATATATATATATATAGACTATATATATATATATATATATATATATATGAAAATAACATTAATACCAAATATGTTCTTACAAGCAAGATTGTTTTTCAAAGTATTTCTTGCTCTCAATTCATTATAAAACTTTAATAACTATCTTCTTTATAAATACTATTAAAGTAAATAATTTACATTTAGCAAAGGAAAAACAAAACTATTTTTTAACGATGTCAAACTAATTTTATTTTTTAATGATGTCAAACCAATTGGTATAGATTAGTCTCTAGATTTAATATCGTCACAATTGTATCACATTGTAGACATGATCTCTATCCCAACCAATGTAAACAATAAGAAACCAATAATGCTATTTGTGAAGGGTTCCAACTCAATGAGAATATTGAGTGGCTCATTCACCTAATCCTCTACTCATCAAGAAATGTTTTTTTCACAAGTAATTATAACAATTGTTAATATGCTGTTGATACTAATAATTATTTATTTAGGGGCCTCTAGTGCAAATCCATATTTTAGGCTGTTGATTGCAACACCTCTCCAACTTCAGAGGAAAACCCACAAGAATTCTTCTTCTTATAGAATCTTCAATTGATGAATTCCAAGACATAGATTGACCAATATCCCCTCCAAGACAAAGTCAAAGCCTTCTCCTTGATGTGCTTCCCTTTCACAAAGGCAACATTATTAAAAATCTCTTTCAAATGGTAGTAGTTTCTCCTTCAACCTCTTTCTTGTCCCTACAACTTCTTGACTGCAAATCGACCTTATTGTAGAAACTATAGGCCACATGTGTGAGTGAGAATATGGAGAAACGGTCCTCTTTTATTCTTCGCCTGGTAGGATACTTCCTATTCAGAAATTTGGCCTACAATATGGACTCTTTGTCACCCAGATTAATTCCTCTTAGAGTGTGTAATTTTTTGGTCTTCTTGTTGTAGAGAGATGACCTAATATTTGCACATGTGAAGGAATTTTTTTTTTCCTAAAACTGTTCAAAAAACTCTTTTCTCTTCCTTATTCCTCCTATATTGAGTATTAGACTCCTCCTTGTCTCTATATTTATCTTTTGTGATTCTTCAGTGAGTCTTTTTGAGGGAGGTTGAGTCCTCCATTATATAGGTGTTGATTTTCTCCAAAATAAGTCAAATTTACTAGGACAATGACTTGACAATCCATATAGGCCGACTTGACTTGCCTCTTGTATATTTGGTCTTGGAGGGGTTTCCTTGAAATTCTACTAGTATTTGGATTTGGGGATGGAGTTTACATTCTGTGGAGACACTTCTCCCCATATGGGTGAAATTCCCAATCCACACTTCAACTTGTTGGGTAGAATGTGACATATTTTTGACCCATCACACTCCTTTTGTTCGAGTACCCTTTGGACGTTTTACTCAAACATGGCCTTGATTGGATTGGAGAATAATATGAATAAACAAAGAAGGGTTTTATTGAAGAAGAATCATATGACTTGGAGTCACCTACAAAAGGAGGTGGAATGCTTTTCCTTCTTGATACCACCAGCCATAAAGAGAGAACTTAGAAATTCTATGAGTTTTTTGCCTAGAGAGATTGACTGCTTGGGCTTCTTGTAATCCTTACTATTTTTTGAATTTCACTTAATCCTAGAATGATGATCTGCAGGGTTGAAAGGCTTATTTGTAGAATGAAAAGTGTCAACCCTAACGGATGATTTTCCATGTGAATGAAGAATTCTCTACGAGGAACCCATAGTGTAATTTGAAATGCAATGAGCAATTCAATCTTCTCCTATCAAACTTGCTCAGTTGATCTATATGCCAAGTAGGCGAGCTATGTTATATCTTGGTTGTCCTTCTCAAGGACTGAGAGATTTTAGGCATGTTTAGATGGATGTATATGTGGTAACTACGAGTATTTGGATTTGGGGATGGATGTTATGTTTTGTGGATACACTTCTCCCAATATGGGTGAAAGTCCAAATCCACAAATGCACTTGTTTGGCAGAATGCAATGGAATTTTAACCCATCCCACTCCTTTTGTTCGAGTACCCTTTGGATGATTTACTCAAACATGGCCTGGATTCGATTGAAGAATAATATGAATAAACAATGGAGGGATATATTGAAGAATAATCATATGACTTGTAGTCGCTTCGAGATGGAGGTGATGAATTATTTTCCTTCTAGGTACCACCATCCATAAAGAGAGAACTTAGAAATTTTGTGAGGTTTTTTCTTGGAGAGATTAACTGCTTAGGCTTCTTGGAAACCTCCAATTGGAGAGTGAAAGATACTGGGCATAGTTCGATAAAACAATGATCGTCCAAATGGAAAATTAGAAGTGCCTTTAAATCTTATATTCTATGATAAATGCCTCTTAAAAATACCTCAATGGTTAAATCTTATATTCATTCTTCTTAATTGATTGATGCCTTTTCTAGTTACAGGAAAGAGTATAATGAAGCTTAAATCTCATCTTCATTCTTCTTAATTAACTGATGTCTTGTATAGTTGCAAGAAAGATGAAAATAAAGTAAATGGATGCAAGGTGGCTTGGCACATCGGAGAATACATTTAAAGATAATTTTCATTGCTTCTTGTTGGTTATCTTTAATGGAATGGAGCATTGCTAAGATACATTTAGATGACCGAAAAAATGGAAAAGTACTTTGTATTATCATTTGGATTATACCTATTTCTTCCTATAGAGAAGAAAGTATAAATCTACATTCAAATGAGGACTCCGCCAAGCTACAATTTGGAGAGGGAATGTCATATCAGCTTCACATGATCCCATGGATGTAACAATTGATGAAATCATGTTGATTATTTAATGAAATATTAGATGCATTATAATAAAAACAAATGGAACATCCAACACCATGGTTAAAGTTGCTTTTTCCACATGGAATAATACTTTATAATTATGAAAACCTTTTTAAATCAACCATTGTGTTTCATGGAATTCCTCAAGAACCATTACATAAGCAACATCCCAAGAAAAAATTGGTTATAAATTCTTTTTTACTAAAACACAAAAGTGTAATGAGGACAAACTCCTCACTACATTGCTAACTCATTCCACATTCAAATGTTAAAGAATGAGAGAAAACCCATTGATGATTTTGGGCATGTACCATATATGAATATAGTGTTTTTTAGAATATCATAGTTTCTCTATAAGTTTTTAGTTTTAAATCATGCATATGATATCTTGGTAAAATTAAATAAAGTTGGGACACAACATTGTTCGATCACAATTGCAACCTAAAAAAGTTTCAAAATCTAGTACATTACCTAGTGTTCACAAATATGTATGTTTATTACAACATCTCATAATTTAAATCTCACAAGAAAACTTGACACATATGTATCTAACTTGGGGCAAGAGGAAATAAAGAAATTGAATTAGCAAAGAGTAAAAAAGTTGCAGCAATATAGTACCAATAAAAGTTATTTGAGTGAACAATATAGTACCAATACCAACATCATTCCACAACTTGGTAATTGGGTCTTTTGGCTGAAGTCTGAAAGAAGGAACTAGTGAAGTACGTTGGTCAATTGGAGGAGCACCAAGGACCATACTTTTTGTCAATGGCACCAAAACTACCATTGAAAGTATATCCAAGAGAAACTGACATACCATGGGGAAACAAAAGATCCATATTTCATATAAATAATATGTTGAGTAAAGCCATATAACATAGTGTGGAAGACAAATATCCACACAATGAAGCTAATGTATTGCAATAATTTGATAGTCATCCATATAGTCATCTAATATATTTTGAAGATTTATGAGTATAAATTGCATTAAATGAGTTGAGAGGGCTCTCCCTTTGTAAACAAGCATCCATAAGAAAAGTCATAACCCAATGTCTAGCATGATTGGGTGGGTCATTGAACAAGTCAAGAAATAATTTTCTTACATGAAAAAGTTTAGGGAGATAAGTTCTTCTTAGTTATAGGCAAATATAAACATGTAAACACAAGACACATAAATAGACAAGCTTCTTCTTGAATAAATAATTTATATTATGTAATTCCCTCCTCCCACATTTATGCAAGATACTTAGTCCACCGGGGTAAACATGTGATGAAGAGTTACTATGATATGATTAAACTCCCTAAGTGAACTTAAGGAAGTGGAACTGATTAACCAACACTTTACAGGCATCCCCTGGGTGCTACAAGAACCCCAGGAACCAATCCACCACTCTCAGCACCTAACCCTTCAGTTAACCTAGCCTTTCAACCTTACCCTACATCACTTGGTCTATGTGACACTATACCCTACATCACTGCATAAATGACATATCAAGTGATACCTATAGCCATTATTGCAAGCAAGTTAATTTTTAAAGTGATAATATCTCTCTCTTTCTTTGTGTGTTTCGACATAAGTTGACCCTATCGCTTGGATAAAACTCAAGGTGTTGGGTTCATCTCAAGTGATACCCATAGTCATTATCGCAAGGAATTTAACTTTTAAAGTGATAATATCTCTCTCTTGCATTCTGTGTTTCTAGAGAAGTTGACTCTATCTCTTGGATAACACTCAAGGTGTTGGGTTTGTTACAAATGATATTAAAGCAGATTACAACATTATCCTACTATGGGAAATAATTAGGCTTAAAGGTTAAAAGTTGCTATGGTTTTTGTTATGGTGATGATTTGTAACTAAACACTAAATTGATTTCATTCGAACAATGAAGAAAAGACGTAAGCATGTGTTAAGAGTACAAATGAAGTTATAGCATTGACAAGGTTGACATCACAAATGGTTATTTTTATTATTTGAAGGTTAGTGTTTCATTTCATTAAAATGATACTGCGAGTACAAAAAAAAGAATATGATATAGGATTGGTGCATGGAATCCACCATCCCACACACCTTCATTTCAACATTTGCATGACCTCTAGTCTATTCCAATTCACTTGCATGAGGATAAGTTCCATATATCAGTGGACTAATCAATATGCAAGCTAGTCTCGAGTCCAAAAAAATGCATTAAATGAGGGTTGACACCACCAATGGGGTATATTTAGAGATTTCAATATAGGCTATGATGCCTTATGCGAGTGGATTAAGTTTAATTTTGTTTTACTACTTGATTGCATGAAGACAAGCTTGATGGGTTAATAAAACTAGAGAGCTGATAAGTGTGAAAAAGGTGTTGTTCACTCTAGTTGGACAGTTCCACATCATCTAACTTGTTGAACTAGAATAGGATATCCCTATTGGTATTTTGTTCTAGTAAGTGCTCTACTAAATGGATAAGTGTTACAAGAATCAAAATATGACATTTTTCTTGGCATACACAGTTGAAGCTGGGTTGTCAAGATAAAGCAGAGAAGAGGTTGTGCACCCTGCGAAGAAGGCTAAAGTTGCAACTAAATCTCAATGTAGTCGCTAAATTTTCTCAAGAGAAGAATAAGAAAACTAAGAAGTGTCTTGTTCCTTATACACCACACAAACATGCACATAACCATCTGGCCCTCTTCAGTGTTTCCATGGTTATAGGTAGAATTTAATGTTCATAATCTAATGCTAGCATTAGTTTCAAACTTTGGAAATACAAATCAAATAAATATATGGAAAAAATATATTGTATGAATAATATCAATGATATGGTTTGTCTTCCTTCGGAAGAGGCCAAATAATACCATCAATTATCTTATTAATCCTCAAAGTTGAATTGATAAATTGATAGGTTGAGAACAACAATCATTTTATGAACATAATAAACTTCATAAAAACATTGGATAAATCTGTAAAAGTACTATTGATAACTAATACAATTGATTACTATAGTACCATGTCATAGATGACAAGGACTAATAAGAAAAATACTCCCATCTTCATGTCTCATAGATTAAAGTCCAAACTCTAAAGAGAGTCTACTATAATGCGTTAATACTCTCAATGAGTTTGTTTCTTTGTTGAAATATTTTTATTTTTGTAATTACTTATGTATATGGTTGATGTTACTTTTTGTCTAGAGGTAGTGTGTTTTGAGTGCACTCTAAATATGTTATTAAAAATAAAAGTCTCTAGTGTTTTTGAGGTTTTTTGAGGAATCACTAGTGAGGGATGTTACATGCAACAACTCTCTAACGCTTTCTCTATCCCACTTCCATAATCTGTTGCTATGTTTCAACATGCTTTCTTTGTTTGATGTTGTGGAAATTCTAATAAATCCTTTTCAATAGCATGATCAACATAAGTGTGCACACAACCTCAACCATGAGTGAGAATGATGGGTCATGAAGATAGGGTCATTTTTGAGACTCTCCTTCAAAGGATCTATCTCTGGCCATATGGCATTTATTGGGCTTCACTCGTCAACTTTTAACATTATTATTCTCTCGTCATGGGGTTTAAGCACATGACCATTGAATGTAGTCAGTAAACTTTATTTATTTAATCATCGCATCAATAGCAAGGAAAATAGCTTTTCGCAGCTCTGCATAGTGAGTCTAGCAGGGAAAATAATTTTTTCAGGCTCTACATGGTGAGTCCACTCCAAGGGTTCCTCTAGTGTGGATAAGATAAGGCCATGGTTCTTTTTCAAATCTCCAATAAATCGAGAGACCCTTAAAACTCCACCCTTGCACAAATCTTGGTTGAAGAAATGTGGGACAAACAATGCCTATTTCTATAAACCCTCCTTACCCAAAAATAAGATTCCTAACAACAACCGAAACTATGGGTTGTTTTAGCATTATTATGCATCGATTCATATTTACTTTTGTGGCAGGTCTTCAACGTTCATTGTGGAAAGAGCTACAAATTAAGATGGATCAACTACTTGACAGTTGATACCAAGTGATGTAGTTTTAGTCCAAATGAATAAAAGCTTATCATTTATCTACATACCATTTTTAGAAACATGTTGTTTTAAGTTTCCTCAATTTACTAGTTCGTGGTGGTGCATTAAATGATTGACATTAAGATATATTTTAATGGATGAAATATGTGCAATTGAGCATACATAGAATTCCATCCACCTAGAATAATAGATAATGATATTTCAAATTATTAGACCTCTTGGATAAAAAAAGAGCTTCCTAAGGGTGAGATAATATCAAAGATTATTGAGGCTTCCAAAGTACATATTAATTTTCCATATTTCTTGTTCGAAGAATCTACAACTCTTGACAACGAGGGTAAGTTGCTAAAAAATCTAGAATTTTAACCATTTCAACCAACCAAAAATGTAATAACAATAATTTGCAATATATATTACGATGGCACAATGATCTGCAGGTTCAAGGACTCCCAATTTCAAATAACTTGAATGGCTACAACATCTTGAACCAAATTGAAGGTTCCTTTTGTTATAATCCAAATTCAAAAAAAAAGTAATGGACTTACACTACATCATCCATGAATGAGAGTAACTACATGAGATCCTCAAATATTGTGTTGTTAATTTATTCTCATCATGAAACGATGGATCTTGTTGATCATGCTAACATAGCTCGATGGTGGGAATCTAGTTCCAACTATAATGTTGTTGTTTTATAATATTTGAAGAGCTTATACAATGGTGAATAGTAAAACCATGGAACTAAAAATAGTTGCAACTATTTTCCTCCACTTTATGATGCTAGCAAAGAATCTGCAACCATTGATTTAAAAGACAGTGACAACAATTCACTAAGATATTTGGAGAAAAACCCAACAAATGAGATCAATATAGCCCAAGAAACATGAGCTTAAAATGTGAACATAGTAATTTAAGATGCAAGAAGTGTAAACAATTATATAACCAATAAATTCAAGATGATAAGCCGAACATTAGGAACAAAGCATTTGCCAACATATGCACTATGTCGTTGTCCACTATAGGAAAGGTCTTTCATGAAGAGATAGAAGATCCATTTCCATCAAAATATGTCTGCCAAATCATGAATACATTTAGACAGACTTATAAATTTTAATCAAATGATATAGAATATAAAACATTAGTATGAAAAAAATGATCAAATGGGAAAAAGGCATATATTTTAAATGCATGTAACAACCAACTCTTGAGTTAAAAAACTTAGATTGTAGTTATACCCTCATCCAAGGTCTTCATGCATAGCTCACTAAAGGTGTATCAAAAGGATATTAGTCTCTTGGGTATAGAATTGGACTGTTTTTATTTGTAACTTAGGGAAATGGAAAGTTGTGGAGACAAGCCACATTCTTCTTATTTCACTCGGTCATGTCAAATAAATAAAGAAAATAGTCTCAACCACTTGGAAAAGGAACGTTGAGACGAACAAATACCAACAAAAAAAGAATATAATGAGTTGAAGGGCTAGAAAACATACCACCCATAACGAACCTTTCCATCCAAAGATTATTTTATGCTTGGCCACAATAAAACATTTCGATAGAAATTTCATGCAGCCTAATACTACAAAGTAAATTCAAACCCCAACTTGTTGTTACACTTCTAATTTTACCCAAAATTACCTCATAGATAAACGTATCATCATATCTTATACCAAACAAAATTAAAAAAAATATATAGGATCATCAAACAAAATTGAACCATACATATTAATGAACCTTATTTAATTATTAATATTAGGATGAACCTATTTTTCTATTGGAAAGAGAGAAACTTTCATAGATACTAAGGAATCTATATGCACTACCTACATTCGAATGAGTTAACAAAAATTAATGGCACGAGGAGAGAAATGATATTGTGTTTTTGTCATAGATCTTTTATCTCTTCCTGGAACACCAACATTCTTCCTGTCTGTTACCACAAAAATGGAAATCCCAAATGGAAATTGTTTCCTTCACAACAACTCCATTTCTGCTAGTGTCTTGGCCATATAATTGGACTCTTTCTTGCTAGAGATATTAGATGCCATTTCATTGAGCTACAATGATACGTGAGAGTTATTCATAGCTCACTAAAGGTGTATCAAGAGGCTATTAGTATATTGGCTATAAAATTGGATGCCTTTTATTTGTATCTTAGCGAAATGGTAATGTTCTGGAGACAAGCTCCATCCTTCTTGTTTCATCACGGCATGAAAATAAATGAAGCAAATAGCCTCAACCCCTTGCAAAAGGAAAGTTGAGAAAAAAAAATAGCATGAAAAAATGAAGAATCCAATGAGTTGAGTCGAGAGGGGTCTCCCTTTGTAAACAAGCATTGATAGGCTTGTTAGAGTTAGTATGAATCTTTACTAAGATTTTGGTAGTCTTCAGATCACCAACCACATCTAATGGAAAGGTACAACCCCTACAATACAAATGATGTCTCCAAGTAATGTGCATTCAATATCGATAATATCATCTTTTCAAACTATTCTCAAACTTAAATTCCTCAAACTCTGATGCAAAGAGGTGATCATCAATTATAAGCATACCAACTAGGTCACACATGTTCAATTCTTTATTAAAAGCTTCACCATCATCAACAAGGTATACCATTAGAGTCATCCCTTCAAAACTCACTTTTTGGTCACCATCCACATGTGTGTCGCTACTGAAGTCCCACTACACAACTGACCTTCCACTAGTTCCTCAAACAGTTGGAACTAGTTTATCTAAGAACAACTTGAGATAAATGACTTTTATTGCTACAAATAATAATCACACATGCTTAACTAAACTCTAACTCATTCAACTCCAATTTACTGAGTAAACTGGGTGACACAAGTCATGTCACACTAGTTCACTGCATCCAAGTTGTTTGTTGATGTGGAAATTCAAATTTTATCAATTTAATCAACGAAAATTCAAATGAAAATTCCTTGCTCCATTTTTCAACACTCTCTCTTAGCAAGAAAGGGATTATCAACTGCCCCTATCCTGCACTTGTCAAACTCGGACTTCACGCTTGACAAAGTTTTTTTCAAAATGTCATCATTTTGTTCCTCTATTAGAATGTAGTGTGGCATCATTATCTCACTATGCACACAATCCCATAAATGGTGATATCGAATATCTATATGTTAGGATCAGTTATGAAATACAAGACTCTCAAAGAGTTTGATGCAACTTTGACTATCAAAGTAGATCATAGTTGGATCCATCATGTGACCAAATAGTCCGACAAGTATCTTTCTCATCCATATCACCTCACATGCTTCTTGACGCGCAACCATGTATTCTACTTCTGTCGAGCTGAGCACCACATATCTTTGCTTCCTATCATACTAAGAAATGGCTAGAAACCTATCACTGAAAATTCCACCTGATGTACTCTTTCAGTGAGATGAACTTTGCGCCCAATCTACATTTGTCAAGCATATAACTTTGCTCCCTCTTCCTATCTCTACCATAGTCTAAATTAGGTAGTGCCTCTGAGGTATCGTAAAACATGCTTAACTACCTTCCAAAATAATTTGGTTGCCCTAACTATAGCTTAGATTCATTGGTTGGCTACATAACACATATATGGTCATGTGTTCACAAGATACAAGAGTGAACCCACTAGCTACCTATAAATGGTAGCATCCACTTTTTCACTTTATATTTAAGACAATTCAATTGACATTGAATTTTAATGTAAAATAATTAAAATAAAAAGTGACTTTGTAAGACAAAAAAATTATTTTATCTTAAAAAAATGTCTTAAAAGTGTTGTTAGTGTAGTAGTGGTTGTTTAGGCATATCCTCTAGGTTTATGTTACGTGCAAAGAGACAAAATATGTACTCTTATAAAGATTGTAGCATAAATAAACATACGCTCTCCCATTTTGTAGAGTGTAAAACTGAAATATGTACTTTTATAAGGATAGTAAAATGTATATTTCCTTTTTAGAAATATAAATATTTTTCTACTCAAAAACAATTAATATGATATAATTTTATTGATTAATATTTATATAATTATTTTAAATTATTAATAATAATCATATAATTATAGTTATTAATATTAATATTAAAATTTAATTTTAATTTATTTTCCCGGGTATATTAATTTTTACTCAACATTAAACCTTGTTATTACTCCTCACACTACTATAATAAAATTTCAATAACTTTTCTATGGTTAATTATATATATATATATATTAATACATAGTTCTATTTATTTCACTTTATTATACTCTTATCTGACCAATATATTTCACTAACATTTTATGGTTAATTTAAATATATTATATTATTATATATATATATAATATAATTATTTCACACTTTATTATACTCTTATCTGACCGGGCATCTTTATGTGGATTGCTGATTCCCGATTAGGGAATAAAACAAAGCTGAGCGCGGTAAATTTTTAACCACTCCCATGTCCTTCCTATTACCTGATCTATATGCATCATATGTATGACCTATATAATATATACAACATTTACGTTTATGAATATGGCTACAAGATCGTTATGGATACAAGATACAAAATATGTATAGGTAACCTACAAAAGTGTGCCCTCTATTTCGATGACATGAGCTGACGAAATTGCCAGAAATGGATATCATATTTTTTAAGAAGTGATCGTACCTGTTAGCATGCCTGAAGTAGAAAAGACTTTTGGAAATTCTCTCATCCACTCATCTATATTTAAATGCATCTCAATTCAATCATTCAAAAGATACAGAACACCAGTTGGCCTCGTGAAATATGTGAACGGCCATTGTTACAGATTCATGACACTTTCACCATTATTGTTCCTTAAATGTGAACATCACGAGATTCTCTTAATTGAGAACTCATTACAATTCCTCCACTACTCCAGCATGCCCTTTATCTCATCCAATCTCCATATTTGTTAATATTACAGTTTTCTGGATTCAGTGATTTTATATCTATTAATATTAATGAGTCTGCTTTAACCGATTGTAGAGGCACTAACCAATAATTTTGATAGTGACTTGACTATATAGCGCATATTCAGATAATATTTTTCAGTGTTACGTAAGTTCATAA
This sequence comes from Pinus taeda, assembly GCA_000404065.3. Taxonomy (NCBI): domain Eukaryota; kingdom Viridiplantae; phylum Streptophyta; class Pinopsida; order Pinales; family Pinaceae; genus Pinus; species Pinus taeda. Next base: position 29,549 of record APFE030380884.1, on the reverse strand, counting down.
TACAGCAACCTCCAATACCTCCCATCCTTCATGTGTCATATCAAGCATTTTCGCACTAGTATCAATATCATAGCGTCATTCATAGCCGATCGTATTATAGAGTGTTAGGCTATCTTTGCTAAATTTTACAAAATTTGATAGAGGGTTGGCTATTTTTTTTTTAAAATTTGCAAAATTTGATAGAGATATTGTATTATAAAGTGTTTTGTATTTTTGGTAAATTTGATAGAGATATTTTAGAATTATTAGCTTAAAGTATAGTTACCAAATTTATTTGAATGGGCAAAAAAGTAGGGAAACTCACTAATTTGTTGAAGTGTTGAAATTTTATTAGATTCATAGTATAAAGGTTAATTCAGTGAGGGTAATTTATTTAGTTAAATCTTTGGCATTGCATGTTTACTGAACACTAGGTTTATCTAATAGATTATATTAACTGAAAATCCATGGCTCATATTCAAAAAGATTATTTATATTTTGTCATAAGATTCTCTCAACAAATAGATAGATGGTGGTTGGGATATACAAAGAAAGAAAGAAAATGAAAGATAAAAAAAAGGAAAAATATAAAAGGTAAATATGAAATTGGGAAAATTTTGTTTCTTCAATCTTCTAAATCTCAGAAAGGAAAAGGAAAAAATGTATAAAAGTAGCTTAATTTTATAAGTGACTAGTTTTTATTTTTGGAAGGATTACAAATAAACAAGTTTTGAATATAGATTTTATAAACGTATTTCTCTTATATAAATAAGTTTTAAAATTAAATAAGAATACTACATCTAACTAAGAACAAAGAACAAAGGGATGTTTGGGAAGAAAAAGATGAATGGTAATTTCTTTTATGAATTTTATTTGTAAAATTGATATTATTTAGAAATTATTCAAAATTCAAAACTAATAGAGAAAAATATTAAAATAAAACACAAGTTTTTAATAAATTTACTATCTAATTTTTTAGAGAACTAAAACTTTTTCATTTAAATTTTGATCATGTCTTAACAAATTAGAATCCAAATACTGATTCTTTCCATCAAATTTTTATAATATCTTATCTAATTAGAATCCAAATTTGAATTCGAACTTTAGCAACGACTTATTTTTTTCTATCAATTTTTTATCTTATCTTATCTAACTAGAATCCCAATTTAGATTCGAATTTTGGTAACTACGGATGAAGGGATGTAAAATAGTTTAAAGGGTGTAAACTAAAAATGTTTTAGATTTAAAAACGAAAAATAAAAACAAAACATAATCTCATTAACAATTTCATGGCCAAAAAAACCAAAAACTACGTAAAACTGGATATCTAATTCTTATTCCCGGAAAACACTAACCATGCCACCTCGTGGTCCAAATCTCTCACAGCTACATGGTCAGTTTTAAGCCAGCTATGTTTAACGTGACGTGGCATGAATCAGTGGTTCTTCTCCACGAGCTCTACTTTATCTCTGACATCTTCTCCATTCATCGATCTTCGTGAACCAATTGTCATATGGCCATAATTCTCTGCGGATCGATTTTCTTTCTTCACCTATTTAATTTAACTGACTCACAGTCCACTGCTTTATTATTGTTTAGAATAGATATGTCATTCTGTCGATAAAGTAAAATTGCGAATGATATCGAATCTGAGAGGGGCAATTGCCCATATCCGATTGGCTATCAATGCAGAACTCTGAAAATTTGGCCGCAAATATTGTCATTGCGATTACGTCAGGTCGACACTGTGGATTAGCGGATCATATCCACTTGGTTTGTGTTCATGTATAAATTTGAGTGCAGTTGGTATGAATTATCAAACCTCAGGTGTCCTCGAAGTTAGTGCAAAGAGGAAGAGAGGAGAAGCTCCAGTCCTCACTTTGCATTGGCAATTTGCAGAGAAAGAGGCTAATTGAGGAGGAGGGTTTGCTATCTGATTATCAATGGGGAAGCTAATTGAGAAATCGAAACCTTATGTAGCGATGATATCTTTGCAGTTTGGATATGCTGGCATGAATATTATCTCTAAAGTCTCTCTGAATAGAGGAATGAATCACTTTGTGCTTGTAGTCTACAGGCATGCTGCTGCTACGGTTGTCCTTGCTCCTTTCGCCTTCTTCATTGAAAGGTAAAGCTATTCTATTCATACATGTCCTTGTAACTTCTCTTAACAAACTCTGCACTCAATGCCGAGCGAGATAATTAGATTATGTTTTAACAACTTCAATTAATTGCAGGAAAGTGCGACCCAAACTCACTTTTTCCATATTCATGCAAATTTTTGTGTTGGGTTTGTTGGGGTATGTACCATTTCATAATTTCTGGCATTTCTCTTCTTTTTAGAGTATCATCCCTTCTACTCTATTTCAGTTTGACTCAGTAAAAGTGGTTGTGGAATATTTTAATTTAGATATTGAACATTTTTAATGCATGTCTGCAGGCCTGTAATCGACCAGAATTTCTACTACCTGGGTTTGAAATTAACATCTCCAACATATGCATGTGCACTCAGTAATGTTCTTCCAGCTATGACTTTCGCGATGGCTATTCTATTCAGGTAATCAAATCAGATTTTTCCCTTCAAGTCACATAATCTAGGGGGTAATCGTTGCAATCAATTACTTTATTTTATGCTCTTGATGGAAAATCTGTATTGCTGTAGGATGGAGAAGGTGAATATAAAAAACCTACGCAGTCAAGCAAAGATAGTTGGAACGATTGTCTGCTTCGCGGGAGCAATGCTTATGACGTTGTACAAAGGTCCTATTGTTCCCATGCTTTGGTCTCGACGTCATCAATCCCCCGAGACATCTTCCAGAGCACCTTCTGCAATTGATAATAAAGACTGGATAATAGGTTCCCTTCTGATAATTGCGGCCACTCTTGCTTGGTCAGCTTTGTTCATCCTTCAGGTGATCATTTATTTTTGACATGTTTGTTTCTCTAAATATATATGTATGATCAATCAGCTTGAACCTACAACTTAAATTAACTATTTTGAATGTGCAGGCTGCAGTACTCAAGAAATATTCTGCTCAACTATCACTTGCCACCTTAATATGTTTTCTAGGGACATTACAGGCAACAACTCTGAGCTTAGCTGTTGTGCGTGATTCTTCCCAGTGGGCTTTAGGATGGGACATCAAGCTTCTGACGGCAGTCTACTCTGTAAGTATTCCTCTTTTCTTCTGGTTTCAATTCAAAAATTTGAGAGCGGGATATGAAGGTAATTTACAGAGCACAGCAATTACTATTTTTGGATGCAGGGAGTGGTGGCGTCAGCAATTGCCTATTACGTACAAGGGTTGTGCATGCGGGTAAAAGGACCTGTATTTGCCACAGCTTTCAGTCCGGTGATGATGATAATCGTAGCAATTATGGGCTCTATCATTCTCTCTGAAAGCATCTTTTTGGGCAGGTTTGTTTTCGAATCCTATTTCGACTCCTCAAATTGAAATTGTGGTTAATAGTGTTGGAAAATACGATGGTTCAAGGAGCTCACTCTACTTATTACCTGAATACAGTGTGTTGGGAGGCGTTATGATCGCAACAGGGCTCTACTCTGTTCTGTGGGGAAAATTGAAGGATAGCAAGATCTCAGAGCATAAAAATTGCTCAGAAGAGGATTCCAATTCTCAGGTAATGCTCCCTAAAAGTCAAAATAAGGTGGATGACAAAGAAGCTGGTCCTAATCAGCCAATGACTACGGGGCTGCAGCCTCATCAATTCAATGGTCAAGAGACGGCCATTTCCCTCACTGAAAACAACCATCCAAACGTGTAAGTATTGTGGCCAAACAGTTTTTACATCAGCGGTTGTAGTTTTGGTCATTCAATCTAAACATCCTGAGAGACTTGGACTTCCCCTGGCGTCTTCCATCGTAATTCCAAATTCCAAGAAACGAGTTTACAGATATTCCAATCTAAGAGATTCTGCAGGACCCCAAATTTTAGAGATTCAGTGTCTTGTTTGCAGTTCTCATGGTTATTAGAGATGCTAAAGAGAGATGTGTAATGGCAGTTTAGTAGTGGTACGACAAATGAGTGAACAGGAGTGCTAGAATACATGACTATGCTTTTGATGTAATTAACTGTCATCAAATTTAATGTAAAAAGCTTTTTGGAGACTGCTTCTATTCTATTTTTTTAAATAAAATTGGTGGATTGTGGTGAACTTGGTTTTTCTTTGTGGAAAGGCCTGGGCTCGAATATGTATGACAAGATTTTTAAAAACTGTTAAAAGTTAATAATGTTTTTTTCCTCGTGGTAAGGTTTGGGATAGAATAAGTATAATAACTTAAATATATGATTGTTAAAATATCTCACTTCTTAAAGACGTTATGCTTTTCACTACTCGCAAAACTTCCCAACCACACCACCAAGTACTTGACATATACAACCATCATAGAAAAATATATGATTAAAACAAATCCAATAACTCCATTGAATTTATTTATTTATTTTTTGTTCTTTTAAATGAAAAAAATTATAATATTTAAATTATCCATTTAATTTTATTCGCACAGGCATATACACTAATAACAATAAAATTAAAATATTTAAATTAACAACTTAATTTTTTCAAGCTTATATGCTAATAATATGTTGACTATAATGCTTCATCATGTCATGTAATTGCTCACAAATAAGTCAGTATATTTTGTGTTTTCTATGCAAAATTAAGGTAACAAATTATTAGAGTGGTCACTGTTAAAAATTAGCTTTGAAAAGATTGGTAGGATTGATAATAATATTAGTAATAAGTCTACTATATAATCATGTAGTTAATGGTTTGATTTAATATGAGATTTAAAAGAGGTTTGAGCTGAGACAATGAGGGTGTTTTATTTGTTAGTTGTTTTTTTAATATGTTTTTCCTTCATAATCATCTTGGTTTCTCAACTAGCTTAAAGAAGCAATTTCATATTCTACAAGTGTTACCAATGACAGGTAAAATTGTTTTGGGTTAAAGTTTTATTTTTGGAATTTCGTCAAAGTTAGTCATGTCAAATTCTAACTCGATGCTCGTCCCTGAATTTGATGGGAATAATTATGATTATTGGTGCATTAAGATGCTCACCTTTTTTATTGGAAAAGATTTGTGGGAGATTGTTGAATGAGGTTATGAGGAGCCAGTTGATTGAATTACCCTTACAACTAATGAAAGAACAATGATAAAGAAAACAAGGAAGAAGAATGCTCAAGCTTTGTTTCACATTCAGATAGTGCTTGATAAGAGCTTATTTCCAAGAATATCATGAGCAAAACTGCCAAAGATGTCTCGAAGATTGTACAAGAAGCTTACCAAGGTAGTGATCAAGTTAAGCTTGTCAAGCTTCACACATTAAGGCGAGAGTTCGAAAATTTGAAGATGCAAGAAGCTGAAAGTATAAGTGATTATTGTGTGAGAGTCAAATATATGGTCAATAAAATGGCTACCCTTGGAGAAATTGTAAGTAACGAAGTTATAATTAAAAATGTATTGAGATCTTTAACACCTAAATGGAATCATCTTGCCATAATCGTAGAAGAAAGAAAGGATTTGACAAAACTGAAGTTTGATGAGTTGGTTCGATCCTTGATGTCTCATGGAAAAAGATTGAAGGACACTTTTGAAGGTGTAGAGAAAGCTTTTTCCTCTAAATTACAGATTACACAAAATGAAGATGAAAGGAGTAGTAGTGCCAAAAGAAAGCAAGGCCAATGTAAATGGCGAAGCCCAAATTATTCAATAAGTAGAGGAAGAGGTGGCTCAAGATGAAGATGTAGTTTTAGAGGAAGAGACACAGGTAGATTTGATAAGATATATGTTCAATGTTACTATTGTAACAGGTATGGCCAGTTTGAAAGAGAATGCAGATTGAAAGAAGGTAAACATGCTAACTATGCTCAAGAAAGTAGTGAGTATCCTCGAGATCACTTATTTTTATCTTATGCCAAAGGTGAAAATACTAGTAAAGATGTTTGGCACCTAGATTTTCGATGCGCTAACCTTATGTTAGAGAATGAGAAGCTGCTTTTAGCAAAGGATGGAAGTTTCAGATCCAAGATCTAGCTTGGTGATGATAAACTATTGGAGGTTTCTCTAAAAGGAGATATGGAGGTCCAAACAAAAGAAGGTATAAAGAGTAATCATGACATTTATTATACTCCACAATTAAAGCATAATTTGGTGAGCATTGGGAAGTTATGTGAGAAAAGCTATAAAGTAGTCTTTGAAAATAACACATCTACTATCTATGATAAGAATAAGGGAAATACGGTGATCATTCTTGTCCCCATGACAAGAAATAGGATGTTTCCCTTGAGGTTTGATGAACATAAGAACAACCTTGCAAATATGGCTTATGAGGAATCAAGTTGGTTATGGCATCTCAAGTGTGGGCATTTAAATTTTCACAGTTTGAAGTTTCTAACCTCACATGCATTGGTTTCTGGTTTTCCCAAGGTAGAGGATCCATTGATGGTGTTGGACCCACCAACATGTTGGGGGAGATCCCTGGCAAGAAGTCCTAACTAGACCTCAGACCGTTTGGAGTAGGATTCCTAGCAGTGGGTAGTATGGTATCTCCTTGACTGTGGTTACATCGATAGGTAAGTAAGATGTCCTTGTTGGAAGAAAGGGTGTGACATTCTAGAAATTCAAGGAAGGTGGATGAAAAGATGTAACAGATGGAAGGGGGAGTGAGTGTGTCCCCTAGAAACCCGTGATATCACGTAGCTTGAAAGGGAACACACGAGCAGAAAGACATTACGATATTGAAACCAAGATATCCGATGATCCAAAGTGATTGGTTATACCAACCGCATGCTTCAATAAGATTCATACAAACGCATATGGAATAGTCCACACATAGATGCGTAAAGTACAACTACATACATGATTAAAGTAACCAAGATAGTTGAACTACAATAACAATATATGCATAAAACATGTTGGCTCTGTTATATTAAAATAATGAAAGATCTAATCATAGATACAATCATGACAACCACTAGCTCCGATAGCATAACATTACAGTCCCTGTCGCTTGCTCCTTTAAAGGATGTATTAGCTTTGCACTATGGAGAAGACAAACCTCGTTATAATACACTTGAATTTTTCTCTAAGTTACACCTATAGGAATCTTGGCTCCCAAAAACCTGTGCAATGAGTTATGAGGTTCTATAAATAGGAAAGGGTGGGGTGACCCTTCACATTCCCCTTTTTGACTCTTCAACTACCCTCATGACTCTTCAACTTACACATGACTGCTTCATTGTACTCTTGAAACTTTGCCTTTCACTATTACAACATGTTTTGATTACAATCTACACATGTACCCATCTCAGATAAAATTGGGCTTGAGTAAGACATGCAAGAAATCACTAAGGCTCAGACAGATGTGGGAAGACTAACCATTCGACATCCTCTCAATGATTGATGGTGGTGAACTAATGCCAAGCTTGGTAGTCTGTTATGCTGTCCGCATGCTCCGTGGTGACATCCTTGTGAAAGTGAACTCTTGCCTCTATTGCAAACTGTTATACTAATTTGGCACCTATGTCCAACTTGTCAGATAACATGTGCATCAAGTCTTCATTGCAGTCAGACCAGCAACATATTGGTGCATAGTGTTTGTGCTCATCTGCAAGTTTGGGTTGGTGGTTATTTGCATCAAGTAATCAAAGTACATGTTCAGCTCTAGTGGGAATTGGTTCTTTCTCTTGACCTGAGTGAGTGTGCCAATGGATAGGATCACATTCGCATGCAGAATAGCATCCATGCTCCTAAAAACCCATGCATGTGAAACCTATAAATTGGCAATGAGCTGCAGGAGTTCCTCATAGTTCCGATCTGAATCCGGATGCATGCCTTCAACTCCACTTCCTTTAACTTCATCATTTTTGGCAAGTGAAATGGGGCTCCCTTGTACCTCATTATCCATATTTACATGTGATCAACAGTAGTGTGTAGGTCTCACAAGATGCGTGCTCTCCTAACACAACATTGCTACTAGTCGTTGAGATGGACAACTAACTCAACTTTTGCATGACTGTCTCAAGAGATGAAACTTCATCTAGTATCACTCTCTTCAACTCTGCTTTGGCAGGTGCTATAACTTAATGTTCTCCCTGTCTGGCATCTTGTTACTACTTATCCATGCACTCAATCTTGGATATCAAGAATCTAACACTCGAGGTGGTGGCTTCGGCATATACCCTTGTAGCATTGACGAATGCAGTTGGATGTCTATGCACATCAGATATGATCACTCACTCTTCAAACTACATAGGAGATACATGGGTATCCAGAGTGGGCACTCTGTGCAACTGCATAACTTTGTGTTGTGACTCGTCGAATGATATGTTGTGTGCATCTACTTCTTGACTGTCCTCAAGAATTTCATTGTCTCCTTGATCGATTGGGACTTGCTTTGCTTCAGGATCTGATGAAGCTAGTGGGATGACCTCTTCGTTCTAGGGCATGAGGTCAATTTCTTGATCTAACTCTAACTAAACCATATCCATGTCCATCTGCTCTAGCATCTATTCAATCTCCTGAGAAAATTCTCACTCCTGTGACTGCTCACCCTACCTACTATGTGTCAGTTGTTTAGATGAATTAATAACATGTGTGGGTGAAGTTTCACCAATATGTGCATGTTGTGCCTTCTATTGTTCCTTTTCCTATTTTGCTTCCTCATCTCTTCTGTGTAGCTCATGTTCTTCCCTGAGTTCTTCCTTCAACTCCTGTAACTCCATTTCTACTTCCTCCAGCTTCTTCTTCTCCCTTTGGCTTTGCGCAATATTTCTATCGCTCTGTTGCCTCTTAACTTCAATCTCTAAAGATGCTTTCAACACAAGTGGATCTCCTTTGAACTTGCTTCCTTTCGCCATTTTTTCACTATTGGAAGCCTTCCTATCTCCTTTTTCAAGTGCAGGTCTGCTACCCTCTACTGCTACTCATAATGTTGATCTCTGAGATCTCACTTCCTTGTGCATACTAACCTCTCTACAATTATTCTGACCAGTCCATTGAGCCTTGAGAAGTTATAACAGTATCTCCATGGGTCTTCCTCAAACCAACGACACGTCCCGTGCATCCAAGGTTGATACACTCTCACACAATGCTCCTTCACTAAGAAATGTGAGTCATATGGATTGAAACCTCTGGTGCCGAAGAGGAATCTCTTGAATTCCCCTATCTCGACCTCGATATGCTTGAGATTCTGGATCTCATACAACCTGATATGTAAAGGAAGAGTGGGCTAAGGTGCCTTCTTCTTCCCATGTAGTCTCGTTGGAAACCTTGTCGAGATGTGATATCAAACCTCTTGCATGACCATCTTATCCATGGAAAACTTTGACAAAACATGTGTAGCCTTCTTCACGTTGTACATCTTGATGAAGGTGCCAAAAGGTGAGGCATACCAATCTGATATGTCAATCAATGCCTCCATCACTACCTACAACATGCAAGGTGGATCCTATTATCACTATAGGAAACTCTCCTAGGTTGTAACTCGGAGATGCCTAGTAACATATAATCTTCAATATTGTTCTAGGAACTATTGAAATGGATGATGGTTTGGTTCAAGCCAAATAACCAATTCAACTTTGTTTTCACTACAGACATGCACGAACACCCTCAGACTACAATGATTTAGACCACTAATGCTCAATAATTTGCAAATTAAGTGAATGAATGAAGAATACTAACCACACCAGCAGATGCATACACAATGTATGATGGCCAGCTGCAGCCAGTGAATGAACTTGTAAATCTAATCTATCTAAATGGAGTTGAAATGAAAGTTATCTAGTGTTATATACAGAAGAAACATAGATGACCTATTCAACAATAGATCCAATTCACCAATTCAAAGATAAGATGACAGTTATCTAGAATTATATATAGGAGAAAATGTGAATAAACCAATCCAAGTGCAAGTTTAGAATAGAAGGGAAATGGATATTAAACATGTAACAACAAAAGAAGCTTGTATTACTGAAAATGAAGATGAGACGCTGCAAGGAATGGAGTATCTGCAGTCTCCAGAGGTTGAACCCAAAAAAAAAACCTAATTACATCTTGCTTTCAGCTATTTATAGTTTACTTTTACAATGATGCTTAGTCGTTGTGGGCTGAAGATGTCTTAATTGACCACCTACTGGCGTTAATTGTCTGATTGCATTCTAGGAAGCAATTTCCTTTCCATCATGGAAACATTGATCAATTCAGGTATTGTGCTACCCTGTTAGGTGGTTGGATGGATTATAGCAGTGGAATTCCATGATTACTTAATTATGTTTGCTGAGTCATGTTCTGTCCTTCTTCCTTCGGCCATGCTTTCTGTTAATTCGGTTTAGTAGTCAGATTGTCCCCAGGCTGTTGGAGTCGGTCATCTTCTCCTTCAGGTAATAGATAGGGTGCAGAGTATGGAATGCATGGGTGGATGGACATGTCGAATTAGATAGACATAGAGGTGACAAAGCGATGGAGTAAGATTGGGGACGACCATCAACGAGGGTCGTGGGGTCGGGGGAAATGCATGGTGGAGATCATGTGTAAGGAATTTGCAGTCGTGGTTGGAGCGTGACATGTCCAGACTATTAGATCTCGAGTGGATAGATCAGATAGCTATCAGGTGGAAGAGGTGTGTGGGTGATAACTCCCAAGGGTGGTTTAGCTCAGGTGGTCGTGGTTTTTATCAGAAGGGCATCGGGAAGTAAGTGGTAAATGTCAGAACTTACATGATTCCATTCAACGGATGACACGTAGTGGTGGAAGAGAATGAGAAACCGCCCTCATCGGGCGGGTACCTTTTTGGCTAGTTGTCCATGTGATATGAGTGAGAGCCATTACATCTGGCAGGGGTGATCTAACAGCAGGGAAAGATTGAGCTCATTTCAATGCTCGAGTAAAATGCGGGCTGTCAGATCAGCAGGGAAAGATCAACGATGAAGGACGCAAAGGTACAGGGTGTCCTCAGGAAGAGTGCGGATGGTGCGCATGGTGGAAAGGTGAGGTTTTGCAGGGGTTTTGGGTTAATTTGCAAGGCTAAGGGGAAAAATGTTTTCATCTAGATGTGAGGGTTAGGTTAGGAAATCGAGCACAGCAGAATGTGATCAGAGTAAGTGAGAAAGTGGGGTAATTGTCTGTGTGGGAGCCTCTTTAAGGATAACAAAGCAGACTAGGTCCTTCCTTCTACCTTCAACAATGGCAACACTGCATCTTAGGTCTAACACTGGCTCCTTCTAGGGATGAAAGACTCCCTGTGAGGTTTCAAGAACTGTAGACCAATGCTTTTCAAATAAGACCAAAAACCAAAACTTCCTCCTAGTGTTCCATCGAGCATGGAGTTTGTTTGCTTAAATGAAAAATGAAAAACATATTTACAAGAGCAAGGCTTTTGAGCCTTAAATGAAATAATGTTTCAAAAATCACCCATTTATTGGGCCATCAAAAACACCTCCCCCCTCTAGATTTTGCAGAATGAAAGTGTTGTTCATCTGAACCTAAGAGATGACAAATGGTCCTGTCCATAAGGCATTGAATTTACCATGGTTGGCCTTCTTTTCCTTCAATGCATCCCATTTGAGAACACAGTCACCAACTTGGAAACTGTCCATCTTTGTTTTTTTATCAAAGACCTCCTTGATCTTCTTTTGATACACTATTGACTTCTCAATCAGTTGATCTTTGATCTGGTGAACTTCAATCAAGTCACTCATCCTTCTTGCCATGTCACTTTCCTCATCTTGATCCTCTTGCAAGAATTTGGCCACAAGGAGGATCAATTGGATTGGAAAAATAGCCTCAGTGCGATACACCAGCTTGAATGGAGAGCTCTCTATGGATTTCTTGGTGGTAACTCTGTCAGCCCACAATGCAAACTTTAGCTTGGAGTCCCAGTTCCATTTGTTGTCTTCTAGCAGTTTTTTTTATTATACTTACCAAGATTTTATTGGATGACTTTTCTAGGCAGTTTCCTTGAGGATAATATGAGGTAGAATGCACTAATTTAACGCCCATTAATTCACACATGTCCATCAATTCCCTTTCTCTGAAAGTTGTTACATTATCAGTAACTAGCTTGGTTCGACATCTAAATCTAGTGAAAATATTCTAAGTTAAGAACTTCATGACAACCTGGTGATCAACCTTCTTAGTGGGTATGGCCTCAATCCATTTAGTGAAATAGTCAATGGCTACTAAGATCCACTGATGCTAGCCATTGGAATGTGGATTAATCTCCCCCACGAAATCTAAACCCCACTACTGAAAGGGACCATTGGTGTGTATTGGCTTCAGGGGCAAGGATTTCAACTGTTGTCCTCCCGCAAACCTTTGGCATTTGACACAAGACTTCACAAACGAAAACACACCAGAGAATAGAGTAGGCCAATAATACCCAGACCTCAGGATCTTGTGGGCTGTGGTATTCCAATAGTGATGGCCTCCACAAATGTGGAATGAAACTGATGCATGACTTCCACAGATTGTTCCTTGTCTAGGCATCTCAAGAGGATTCAAGATGGGTCCCTCCAATAAAGAAGGTTCTTATTAATACAAAACATGGCTACTCTAAGCTTGATGGTCCTAGCTTGACATGAGCTAAGCCTTGGAGGAACCTCTAGTTTCAACAACAAATGAGCTATACTAGAATACGACTCACGTGTAGCTAAATTCTCAGCCAATGACTGGTTCTGCCTTTGTTCTTTTGTTCCTTCCTCTACTTGTTGAACATTTGAATCCGAACCTATGCAATTTATGTCTAGCAAACTACAGTTCTCCTTAGCCATAAGCTGGGCTAAGCCTTTGCCTTTGACGAGCTTGGTGGGCTTTAATTCTATGCTGAACTCTATGAGATTTTCAATCCACTTGGCCCTTCTTCCATCAACGTCTGGCTATGTTAGGACATCCTTTTCTCAAGTTGCATGTACATAGGCAACCACTTTGGAGTGTAGAATGTAAATTTGGAATGCCTTTAAAGACTTTACGAGAGCATAGGCCTGCTTTTCCATGATGTCATAGCTTAATTGAACATCTCTCAAATTCTTGCTAAAGAAGGCCATTGGATGTTCTATACCTTCATTATTTTTCTGTAGCAAGAATGTTGCAAGTGTACCATAGGAGGCAAAAGAGAAAATATAACACTCCTTGGTGTAATCTAGGCTGAGTAAGGTGGGAGCTTCCATGGTAGCTCTTTTGATGGCTTCGAAAGATCTGCTTGCAGCCTCTATCCATTTTATATCTGACCCCTTCTTTAACATGGAGATGATGTGCTTCACTAGTTCTGTAAAATTTGGAATGAGCCTCATCACAAAGTTAATCTTTTCTAGACAAGATTGAATGTCCGTTTTCAATCTTGGGATGGACAATGTTTGTATTGCTTGAACCCTTTCTCGATCAATCTTAACACCCACAGAAGAAACTATATGTCCTAAAAGTTTGCCTTCTTCTAGAGAAAACTGTGACTTCTTAGGGTTCACTGAGATTCCAAACCTTCTGCACTTAAGAAACACCTTCCTCAAATGCTACAAATGATCTTCGTGACTGCTGGATAACACTGTTATGTCATCTAGGAAGATAAGGACAAACTTTTGCTTCTCTCCCATAAAGGTTAACTCCATGGCCCTATGAAATGTAGCCCTATCATTCATTACTCTGAAAGGCATCTTGGAGTACATGAAAGTGCCCCAAGGAGTAGTGAAGGCAATCTTCTCTTGATCTTCTAGATGCACAACAACTTAGTTGTAACCTGAAAATCTATCCAAGAAAGACATGACTCTAGCCCCTAAAACTTTTTGGAGCAAATGTTCCATTTTGGGTAGGGGATAGTTGTCTTTCTTAGAGCATTTGTTGAGATTTCTAAAGTCGACATAAAGCCTGATTTCTCCATTTTTCTTCCTTACTACGACCAGGTTAGCTACCCACTTTGAGTATCTTAGGGGAACTATGATCTTGGTAGCCAACAGTTTCGTAATCTCCTTTTCAATCAAAGGTAGTAGTAGAGGGCTGATGGATCTTAGCTTCTGCTTGAAAGGTATGGTGTCTTTGTACAGGGGAATTTTATGTTGAATGATATTTTTGTCATCATTTTTTAGGTCATTCTATTCCCAGGCAAAGACATCAGCAAATTGCTTCATCAGGGTGCAATATTTAGAACTTTGGGCGGCAAACAAGTAGGTGGACAAATTTATGTACTTGGGATGATTTGGACTCCCTATATTGTGCCTGTGGACTGCAATCTCATTCTCTTTCTGGGCAGGCTTATAAGGTACATCATTATGATCAAACAACTTCTCTAAAGGGACCAACCCTTTAGGTATATGGTTACTAAGTAGTTGTACAATATTGTCTCGGTCAAATTTATTTCTCAGCTGGGACTGCTGGCATTCCCAAACAATTTCATTGTCTTGATCAATTTCATTTCAAAGAACTCATCAATGACTTGTAGAAACATATTGACTTCGTCCTCATCCTCAAAAGCTTTCCAATACTTGACATTGTCGGGCAAGGATGGTCTATATTTCACTTGGATTTCATAAGTCAACTTAGGAGGCAAAGGAGGGATAAAAGTGCCAGTAGACATAGCAAGGGAGTCATCCCACTAATTTTTATCCTTTGGGATGTCTGAAATACTAAAACAATTGAATGAATCCTTGAGCTTCCATACCTCGTCTCTGTATGCTTTCAGCCTGGGGTGCCTCACATGGAATGTCTGATTCACCTATTGAATAATAAGGTCTGCATCTCCAAACACCTTCAGATGTTTGTTGCCCATTTCGTTAGTAGAATTCAAGCCTAAGATCAAAGCCTTGTACTCTGTTATATTATTTGTGACTTGGAAAGTCAGATTGAAAGATAAATGTATGTATTCTTGTGTGTGATATATCAAAACTACACCTGCTCCTATAGTTTCCCTAGAGCAAGCTCCATCAAACAACATGTTCCAAATTTGTGGACCTTCTTTCTCTATGACGTTACAAACTGGTTTCTTGAGCTACATGGAGGCCAACTGGGATTCTTCTATTTAGAGAATACAGGCTCCAAAGTCAGTATCAATAACATAGATGGAATGATTAGTGGGATGCTTCTCATCACTGATAATATAGGCTAACTGAGCTTTCTTGTATAATCTCCTACTTTCACTTCCAAGAATTGGGACGATAGCATAAGACAAATCATTTTGTAATGTTCTACCCAATCTTTTTATCCATACCCTAGAAATAAGCATGCCAAACTTTGGGGGTACATCAACTACTACAATATCCATCATCATGCTCTTCATAGGAAACTGAGACAGGTTGATGTATAGGTCTTTGACTAACCCCAAACATTTCACCTTTCTAGAATCAAAAGAAAACAAATCAAGATAAGTCCTGGTGATGTCAAGGCCTAAATCATCCATGGCAGCCTTTGGTATTAGCTTATGGCTAGCACCTATGTCTAGCAGACAATTGTGAAGGTTTTTGTCATGGATAGTCAAGGAGACATAGAATGATGGGGAATTGTCATCAGAAGGTTTAGTCCTTGGGCTAAGCACAACTGTAGGTTTTTCATCTTGTAAATTCACATAGTCGTTTGATGCTTGTGTGGCCTTCAGCTCAAGGGCTTCAAGGATGGGTCTCTTAAAGGCTTCATTATTTACGAGTTCCATCAGAGGTATAGATATTTTCAGCTTCTAGATTTTTGATTCAAAACTGAAAGGAGAAAGGAACTTGTTAGGGCCTCTTACCTCTTGAGCTAGAGTTTTGAGAATGATGGGATCAACTGCTGGTCGTTTTTGCTTGTTAGCTTGTTGTTTTGTAGGGACATTGGATAGGGGTTTCCTTGGCACTATACATCTTCGACCTCATATTGTATCTTCGTTGATCTTTAGTTTGTAGAACAACCTCACTGTCCCACTCTTGGGTGGTTTAGTCCCTGAGTAATGACTCTTCATAGGCAACCAATGTCAAAAAGGAAGCACTGCCTTTGTCTTCCATGTAGTGGATCTCATCATCTTCTTCAAACTATTCTTCTTCCATGACTGCATTTTGGAAAGGGATCTTCACACTTTGATCTTCATTGGCATCTTTCCTCCTTTGCATAATCTAGAACTGCTCATTGGCTCTTCTATATGGATTGGGATTTCTAGAAGCAAAGGTATTAGGGGCTCTTCCTTTCCCTGGGTACTGCTCAAATTTTAATTTGGATATTTCTAAGGCTAGTGAATCTATCATCTTGGTCATTTTATCTATCTTGGGGTCTAAAGACGAAGAAGATTCACCCCTTTGTCTCCTTCGATCACCATTTCCCTTGAGTTTCTCTATAACCATGATATTGGATTCTACCTCCAAGGTTGCATCCTGCATTTTAGCTAGAGAAGCACATCTGCTCTCCCTCAGTAGTAGGCGGAAGTTAGAATCAATGGCATTAGCATAGGTGAGCTTAGTAGAGGTAGGGGTGGGTTTCACTTTGCTAGTATTTTTCTGTACATGCGGTTAAACCTTTTATTGAAATCAAAAAGTGACTCACATTTCCCTTTTTAGGTTCCAAAACTCAATATGATAGTAGTGCAGATCTTTCTTATCTCCCCAATGCTTTAGGAACACATCATCTAAGGCCTCAATATCTATTATGGACCTAGGGGTCAATTCTTTGAACCATTTTCTTGCCTCTCCATCTAGGCTCTGGACAAATACTTTCATGCACACATCATGTTTACTAATGTCTAGATTATCAACATAGCTATAAAGTGACTCAAGATGTTCTTCAACTATAACTCCTTCAGTCTCAGCGAACTTAGGCATGTATTTATGATATTCTCCAGTATGCATTGCATTCGAAGGAGTGGGCAATACTAGAGGTCCATACCTAACAACTATGATTCTTTCCATTTTGGTGAGTGCTTGTGGACCTGCAATGGCTATGGTGGATGGAAGAGTACTAGCTTTCTGAATAATAGAAAGCTGAGGAGTGACTGACAGGACTAAAGGAATATGATGGGTAGGGAGTGAGGTTTCCTTTGAGCTTAAAGCAAGAGAAGAACTTGAAGAATAAGCAGCTTTATGAATCTTTGAAAGTTTTTCTTCACTACTAGTGTTAAAGGCTATACTCTCAACATGTATTTGTTCTATTACAAGCCTTTCTTGCAAAAATATAGGGGATTATTTAGATTTACCTGATCCTGATGTTCCTTTCTATGATACCTTTCTTTCTTTGATGATCTTTTCAGGGTCAGGTACTGGGTCAGCTGGTGACTTCTAAGGATTTCTCCTAGTATGCCTCTCAAACTGAGCCAAATATATGATGCAGAGTCACCAAAATATTCGGCCTCTAGTAGAGTCGCCAGATAGATGATTACAACCATAAATGTGTCCAGACTTTGTCTATCATCAAAGTTGGATCTTTGTCGTCTCCTAGGGAAGCTAAGCTTCAAGCTCCTCTCCCTGACAATGGCTCCAATTATGTTATCACTACAAGAAACTCTCCTAGGTTGTAGCTCGGAGATGCTTGGTAAAATAAAATCTTCAATATTGTTCTAGGAACTATTAGAATGGATGATGGTTTGGTTCAAGTCAGATAAACACTTCAACTATGTTTTCACTCCAAACATGCATGAACACCCTCAGCCTACAAGGCTTTAGACCACTAATTCCCAATAATTTGTAGATTAAGTGAATGAATGAAGAATACTAACCACACTAGTAGATGCATACACAATGTATGATGGCCAGCTACAGCTAGTGAATGAACTTGTAAATCTAATCTATCTAAACAGAGATAAGATAATAGTTATCTAGTGTTAGATATAGAAGAAACATAGATGACCTATTCAATAGTAGATCCAATTCACCAATGCAAAGATAAGATGGCAGTTATCTAGCATTAGACATAGGAGAAAGCGTGAATAAACCAATCTAGGTGCAAGTTGAGAACAGAAGGGAAATGGACATTGAACATGTAACAACAAAATAAGCTTGTATTATTGAAAATGAAGATGAGATGCTGCAAGGAATGGTGTATCTATAGTCTCCAGAGGTTGAACCCAAAACCAACAACCCTGATTACATCTTGCTTTCGGCTATTTATATTTTACTTTTACAATGATCCTTAGCCATTGTGGGTTGAAGATGTCTTAATCCACCAGCTACTAGAATTAACTGTTTGATTGTGTTCCAGGACACAATTTTCTTTCCATCACAAAACATTAACCAATTTTGGTATTGTGTTGCCCTGTTAGGTGGTTTGATGTATTATAGCAGTGGAGTTCCATGACTGTTTAATTCTATTTGTTGAGTCAAGCTGTGCCCTTCTTCATTTGGCCATGCTTTCTGTTAATTCTGTTCAGCTATCAGACTGTCCCCAGGCTGCCAGAGCCAACCATATTCTCCTTTGGGTAACATATAGGGAGTGGAGTATGGAATGCATCGGTGGATGGATGTGTTGAATCGGATAGACAAAGAGGTGACAGAGTAGTGGAGGACAATTGGGGATGATTGTGAGTAAGGGCCATCGAGTCGGGGGAAATGCACAGTGGAGATCGCGTGCAAGGGATTTGAGGTTGTGGTGGGAGTGAGACATGTATAGACCGTTAGATCTCTGTTGGATAGATCAGACAACTATTTGGTGGTAGAGGTGCGTGGGTGATAACACCTAGGGCTGGCTTGGCTTGGGCGGTTGTGGTTTTTATCGGAAGGGCTTTGGGCAATAAGTGGTAAATGTCAAAACTTGCCCAATTCCATTCAATGGATGACACATAGCAACAGAAGAGAGAGAGAAACTGCCCTCATGAGGTGGGTACCTTTCATGCTAGTTGTTCGTGAGATATGAGTGGGAGCCATTAGATTTGGTGGGGGTGATCTAACAGTAGGGAAAGATCAAGCTCATTTTAATCATTGGGTAAAATGTCGGCCGTCAGATCAGCGGGGAAAGATCAACGGTAGAGGATGCGGAGGCATGGGGGTGTCCTTGGGAATTGTGCGCAGAGGCACGGGGGTGTCCTTGGGAATTGGGTGGATGGCATGCATGGTGGAAAGGTGAGGTTTTGTGGGGGTTTTGGGATGTGAGGGTTAGGTTATGAGATCAAGAAGAGCAGAATGTGAGCGGAGTAAATGAGAAAGTAGAGTAATGGTCTATCTGGGACCCTCTTTAAGGACAGCAAAGCAGACCGGGTCCTTCCTTCAACCTTTAAAAATGGTAATGTTGCAACTCAGGGCTAATAAATTCTACACAAAGATCATCCTGTACACTGGGGTGATGAAGTCGTCTGATAGTTGTATTACAACTCCACGGAAACTACATTCGTAGAACAACATGCAATAAGTGTGTACAAAGGTTTATGAAGGTGTCCATGCCCAACACAATCCTAGGAACTCTTAACGGGCACATATTGCATCAATTATGTGAGAAGACATTAATAGCTTCGATTGTTAAACCTTCGGCTGATGTCAGGCTTATGTTACTTTTTCCTTGAACCTTAGAGCCAACATGTCAAACCAGGTGAAAGGTCTTCCTTCATTCACTAGTTGATCCAACACAATCACCCAACAATGCCGGAATGTTTTTTTACTCTCTTGGCCAAATAAGTGGCATGTGAAGATGACCAAGAGCTGATAAGCCTTCTGCGGTTCCTTGTCTTACACACTTGTCTCGATGTTGTCGTGAACTTGGACAACTGTTTTCACGTAGCTCTTTAAGATTTATTTTGAATTTTCACTATTGCTGGGTCTGGTGAAGGGTGTATCCATCGTGATCAACGAATGCGACAAGTGGTACATATCCCAAAGGTCATTTTCCCTTAAGGTGGCAAGTTTTGTTCCATTGACACTGCTCAACACCATTGTCTTTGGATCATTATGTGAGAAAATTGAGTGGATCATTTCCACGCATGGAAACGCGGAATACCTACATGAAATATGGTACAAGCCAGACTTATGTATGTTGATGTAGACTCTGTGGTACTCCAGATTCTCCTCAAATGTGCCTAAAAATGTGTCATTGATGTCCTTCCATTTCATATTGATCTCCTTGTCTATGAGCAACTTAGTTTCTTCATAGATGGGCAAGCTCATAGACACTTGCTTGACTGCATCTCTAGTTGCACTCTTAACAGTGTCCTTTGACCCTATTCTCTTGGAAGCCATTGTTTATGTTTTCGTGAGAGATAGATGAGCACTTGTGATACCTAAAGACAGAGAAAACTCAAGGAAAGCACAATGTTAGCTAAAAACCAAAAGTAACTTGAAGACTAACATGCAACACACCTGGGTTACTAACTAGAAGGTTTGCTTAATTTCACCTAGAGGGTGGGAAACTGACTGCTAGAACTGTGAAGAACACAGCACGAACCTTTACTGGGCTAACTGGCTATTGAAACTACCTAGAGCATAGTCCAACTTGGCCTACTAAGAACTGAAATTGTGCAATGCACAATTTTAGCGAGTAATAATTCCAACGTGGAAAAATTCATCTGCACAATTATGAGGAACAATGAGGCACTACCTCTTAGAATTACGTAAAGCATCCTGTGAGGCCAGTGTGATGCAAGGTTTACACAATTCTTGGGAGGAAAGTAGAGCATTTACTCTTAGAAATGAGCAGTGCGAGCCGAGAAAGGCAAGGTCCGATCCAAGGCAGCCCAAACCCGCTGACGGTCGACTGAAAACATAAAAGTCTAAATGCATGTGTGAAATTAAGTGCATAAAAAATTGAATGGTCATGTATGCAAATAGTGAGTGCAAGATTCAGTAAATGGGAAAGCAAGTGTGTGAAGTGAGTTTCTGCAACAATGACCATTAGTGCAAAAACAATGTCATTCATGAGACAACAAT
Organism: Pinus taeda; assembly: GCA_000404065.3. Lineage (NCBI taxonomy): Eukaryota > Viridiplantae > Streptophyta > Pinopsida > Pinales > Pinaceae > Pinus > Pinus taeda. The sequence continues at coordinate 8,763 of APFE030380884.1, read as the reverse complement.
GAGGTGCAATGAAACAATGCTTCGATAAGCTAACATGCATTAAAACGTCATTCAAAATTCAATTAAACCAATAAAATAACACTCACACAAATTGAAATACAAAAAGCGGCAGAAAAGAAGCAAAAGACATGAAAAGTGGACTTTCCTAGAAAAAGTTGAGTTGAGTGTGCGAAATGCTCCTAGATGCGATGTGGGATGAAATAGCTCCAATATCGAAGTGAAGAATGAGATTTTAAGCATTGAATAAATAGTTTTGATAAGATCAAGGTTTATGACGTGCATGCCACAAATCTAGGAAAAAGTGACACTTGGCGAGAGGTTTCTAAAATTACTTTTCCATGTAACCCCGAGCTTCTAAAAATGGATCCCTAAAATCTAAGGATGTTTTTTTCTTTTTTCTTTTTAATTGAAAAGAAACACATGCATGAAAATCAAGAGTGGTCAGCCATGGAGGGAACGAGTCAACCTAGGAGCACATGCAATGGACTGTAAGCTCTGGAGTGACTTCTGTGCAATTTCTGGGCTGAGTGGCTCTAGTTGCGCCTCAGGCTCTAGGAAATTTTTGGACTGAAGCCAGGTCTGTGAACCATAACTATGCAAATTTTGAGAGCAAGCCCAGTGAAGGGCTGCTCTGCGCAATTTTCAGAGGGAAGGTTTCCTACTTGCTCTTCCCATTTCTAGAGAGGAAGGTCGGTTCCCCTTCAATTCTGCATAATTTCCAAGTGAGCATGACAACGAGAAAATGACCAAGTCCTGGGATGTCAACTTGCGAGTGGAATGCAAACAAGCTAGCAAACACAAGTTGATAAGCCACAAAAACTCAACTGAGGCATAATTACTTTTCAATGCCAGAGATGCTGCTAAGGATGGTTGGTAAGGAGGCTACAAAATGAAGGTAACACAAACTTTTGGAGGGTGATTGTTTGGAGCATAAGGTGGTTTGTGAAGGATGTGATAAAGGCAAGCATGCAAGGGAAAAGTTTCTAAAAGACAGTGCATGGAGAGCTCATCACCCACTTCAGCTTGGTCATTCAGACATATGTGCTACTATGCAGAGTAAGGGTTTGGGTAAGTAATCATATTTCATCACTTTTATTGATGATTACTCATGAAATTATTGGGTATATCTTTTGAAGGCCAAAAGTGAAGCCCTAGATACAGTCAAGAAGTTCAAATCCCTCGTAGAAAATGATAAAGGGTGCAAGATCAAATGTTTGCGGACTGAGCATGGAGGAGAATTCTTCTAAAAATATTTCCAGAGTTATTGTGATATGAATGACATTAAGAGGCAACATACTACCGCATACACACCCCATGAGAATGGCATAACTGAACGAAAGAATCCTACTATGGTTGAAATATCAAGGTGCATGTTACGAACTAAGTGATTGAAAATTTCTTATTGGGGAGATGTAGTTGCTATACAGGTGTAGATCTTCAACCATAGCCCCATCGGTGCACTTGAAAAGATGGCTCCTTATGAATATTGGTATGGAAAAAAAATCCTAATGTTAATCATCTCAAAGTTTTTGGTTGTTTAGCTTATGTGCATGTACATGATCATAATGGAAAAAGTTTAAATGCAAAGAGTGAGTTATGTATTTTTATTGGGTATAGTGAGACAAGAAAGGCTTATAAATTGTATAATCCTCTCACTAAAAATTTTATTAAATATTTCCAGAGTTATTGTGATATGAATGACATTAAGAGGCAACATACTACCGCATACACACCCCATCAGAATGGCATAACTGAAAGGAAGAATCGTACTATGGTTGAAATGGCAAGGTGCATGTTACAAACTAAGTGATTGAGAAATTCTTATTGGGGAGATGCAGTTGCTATATAGGTGTACATCCTCAACCATAGCCCCATCGGTGCACTTGAAAATATGACTCCTTATGAATATTGGTATGGAAAAAAAATCCTAATGTTAATCATCTCAATGTTTTTGGTTGTTTATCTTATGTGAATGTACATGATCATAATGGAAAAAAGTTAAATGCAAAGAGTGAGTTATGTATTTTTATTGGGTATAGTGAGAAAAGCCAGGCTTATAAATTGTATAATCCTCTCACTAACAAGTTTATTGTCTCGAGAGATGTAATTTTTAATGAAGGGGGAGTTTATGGTCATCAAAAAGGCCATGTTGAGAAAACAAAATCTTTTTTGAATGGTGATATAATTGTTGATATTGATCACGAGCAACCAACTAATGTTTCTATAACTAGTCGGTTAACTCCACCAAGGAGCCCTTCATCAATTTCTTCAATATCAAGTTCAAGTCCAACTTTTTCTCCAAGTTCTACAAGGAAGGTAAGAAGATTGAGTGATATTTATTGAAGGAGTGCAAATCAATCACATGAAGAAAACCCAATAGGTGAGACAGTCAATTTAACTTTCTTAACCAAGGCTCATTTTGAACCATCATGTTTTGAAGATGCATGTACTAATGAGGTTTGGATTGAAGGCATGCAACAATAGATGGATTCCATTCATAGGAATGACACTTGGGAGTTAAGAGAGGTTCCACATGACAAGAAAAATATTGGCGCCAAATGGATCTACAAGACTAAATTTAATAGTGATGGGAGTGTTGAAAGATACGAAGCAAGACTAATTGCTAAAACATTCACACAAAATTATGGAATTAATTATGAAGAGACATTTGCACTAGTAGCAAGACAAGAGACCATTAGAATGTTGATTTCATTAGCAACTTAGAAAAAGTGGAGCATACATCATATGGACGTGAAAAGTTCCTTCTTGAATGGTTATTTATAAGAGGAAGTATATGTGGGCTAGCCACAGGGTTTTGAAGTGGAAGGAAAGGAGAATAATGTCTACAAGTTGAAGAAGGCTTTGTATGGTCTCAAGTAGCACCAAGAGTGTTGTATGTTAGGATTTATGGATACTTTTAGGAAAATGGCTTCTAGAGAAGTAAGAGTGATGCTACCCTTTACTAAAAACAAGAAGGTATCAATATTCTAATCATAAGTTTGTGTGTTGATGATCTATTGTATATGGGTAGTAGTTCTAAGATGAATGATAAATTCAAAGTTGTTGTGATGAATGAATTTGAGATGAAAGATCTAGGCCTCATGAAATATTTCCTAGGAATGGAGGTTTTTCAAAGTAAGGATGAGATTTTCATTTTTAAACAAAGTATGCACCTGATATGTTGACAAAATTTTATATGATTGATTGTAATCCATCCCTTAATACAAATGTTCATGGAGTTGTGTTATGTAGAGATGATGGTGTTGATTTAGTTGAAGAGACAACTTATAGAAGTATTATGGGGAGCTTGATATTTATAACCCACACAACACGTGATATTGCATATTCACTTGTTTCAAGGTATATGAAAAATCCATCTGAAGTACATATGAAGGAAACCAAGAGGATTTTATGGTATGTGAAAAGCACTCTAAATATTGGTATTCATTACTACTTTTCTCAAAATTTCAATCTTGTTGGATTTAGTGATTCAAATTGGGGAAGTAGTATTGATGACCGTAAGTCCACATCTGGATATTGTTTCTCTTTTGTTTCTAGATTGATTACTTGGAGCCCGTAAAAACAAAAAATGGTTGCCCTCTCATAGACTAAAACGGAGTATATTGCAATCACCTCAACAGGTACAAGTACACGAGCTCTTTGGGTCACAAAACTTTTGGAAGAAATTGGAGCAAAGAAAATTCAACCTATAGTGATTTATTGTGATAATGTAAGTGCGTTCAAGTTAGCAAAGAATCTGGTTAATCATAGTAGGACTAATCATTTTGACATGAACTATGAGTTCGTTTGGGATTTGGTGCAGAAGAAGGATATTGAATTGAAACACATAAATTCTCGCAGGTATCTTCACCAATGCAGTCACAAAAGCTCATTTTTTAGCACTATGAGATAAGATGGTAAACCCTCTTTAAGCATTTAGGGGGAAAATTGGGGATAATGATTAATAGTGTCATGTAATTGGTGAAGAAGATTTTGGGTTCTCTATGCAAAATTAGGGCAGCAAATTATTAGGGTGGTTATTGCTCAAAATTTGAGAAGATTGATAGTGTCATTAGATTTTTTAATGAATTGATTGATAATAATATTAGTAAAAGTTTACTATATAACAATGTAGTTAATAGTTTGATTTAATATGAGATTTACAATAGGGAGTGAGTGTGTTTTATTTGTTAGTTGTTTTTTTATATGTTTTTTTCCTCGTAATTATCTTGGTTTATCGGCTGGCTTAAAAAAGCCATTTCATATTCTACATAGCAATTATATTTCAACATCTGAATGAATAAATACAAATATTTTTATATAATTTTTATATTCTACAAGTATAGTGTTCTCCGGTTGAATTGAATTGTTGTACAACAAATTCATATAAAGCATCACCGAAAACACAATAAAGTAATTGAATTATGATGGTATTGTCAAAGATTTTGCATGAATTTTCAATAAAATTTAGTGTAAAGAAATATATATTTTTAAATATGTTAGCTTCTTAGTGGATTGAGCTTCCTTAAATGGTTTGAATTTATATCGATTAAGGATTTTGATATAGAAGAAATGGAGAGAAGTTAACCATTACGTTTCCTCCATATCTATTGACAGACTACATCTACCTATAACATATATATAATCAATTAAAATTAAATTCTAATAAAAAGCCCTTAACGATTAATTGATGGAATCATGAGTACCTATCGGTCCGAATCTTGAATTAAGCAAGAACACCATTAAGAAGGTATCTGAGGATTCCTGAGTAGGTCGATCCAAATCTTAAATTCAGGAAAAATTATTGACATGCTTAATTTCGAGCAACCAAACATAAAGTTTGTGCGGAATCACTTGTTACGTAAATGCTGACAAGGAATCTATGTCACACTTATGTGAAACCAGGAGCCGATGCTCTTGAAGGATTGTGCCGAGTTCTATTAAAATGTAGTCGAATTGAAAACTCTCGGCAAAAAGTGTTGAGAATTGTACTCATTTCTCTGTAATTAGATTGTCGTTGTCCTCATTTCTCTCTTTGATAACGCTGAAGGTTTGCACCAAAATTTATTATTATTTTCTATTTGAAGAGTGAATGTTTTATGCTAGGAATGGTAAAATTTTAAGTTTTATATTATATTTTAGAATTTTCTTTATACAAATTATCTTAAATTTACTTATAGTTTTTGTACATGTACTGGTGCGACGAGGGGAGGTGGAAAGAGCGGTGGAAAAGTGGCGACGAAGGATTGAGGGCCACTTTGAAATCGAATGGTGGGTATGGTGGCGATGATGGCATGCCAAGAGCCAACACCACGTTACGTATCAATGTCAAAGAGAAGAATCAGGTTTTAAAAATCAAAGGGAAAAATAGTTTATGGTGTTGCTTACCTCAGTTTAGATGGGTTACAATTGTTTGGATTTGTAATTGAAGTGGAGGGAGATATATTTTCAGGAACAATATGCTTGTTTGGATCAAATGTCGCAGCGAGATGTATGGAGAAAGAGAATGTGACTAAGTGTGGACATAAAAAAGAAGTGAGCGATAAAATGTTTCTGGTCGTTTGATAATCGTACACCGCATAAATGGTCGTTGTCGTTTGATTATTGTACACCGCATAAGATTTTGGTTTTACAAAAAAAAATTATTTTTAGTTGTCTAGGCTCATTATATTGATAACATAAAACTCTTCTAAGAGTTGGTAAAGATGTGAATTTTATTGGTAACTATTCCAGTGTTAGAATAACACTGACCTCATGTAAAAACGCATCAAGGGACTTTGGGTTTATCTCCGAGCTACACTCTATGAGAATGCATTGTCGGTATGTTTTGATATAGAATTTGATATCAATTATTTTTGGAAGTGTTAACTTTCTTTTGCATGTAATGTCATGTAAAGAGAGAAAAACAAAAAAGGTTTTAAGTTATTATCAACAGTGTGAAAAGGAGGTTATTTCTTTCTAATCGGATAAAAGTTTCAAAGAAGCAGTGTAAAGAAGAGATTAGTAAACAGAAATCGGAAAGTAAGAGAATTTTGTTAAAATGTTGTCGACCAACTATAATATATGTGCATGGAGGTGAGTTCAAATGAACGGACAATAGGGAAGGTTTAATTGAAATATAGGTGATTCTAAGAAAGTATAAGAAAGTGATTGTTGAGGCGCAAACAACACAGAAACAATATTTAAACCGTAGTCAAAGCTAAAGTGTGTCAGGTAGTCACAAGGTGGGGCATAAATGCGTGGAGGTTACTTGAAGTCCTCACCCCCACCCCGACGCAGAAGGTCCTATGTGTAGGGCGGATGTTGGGAGTGGGAATGCCAACCAAAAGGAAAGTAAGAGAAAGTCGCATGGAAAATCATAAAAAGAAATATTATATTGTGGTTGGAGCTGAAGTAACTCGGGTAGCCAGAAGGGAGGATGTTGTTGCATTGAGGTTAGTGGGAGAGGACCCCAACTCCTACATATAACATAGTTGGCTTACAACATTTTCACGTACATGGAAAAAAGAAATTAAATCTGTTTTCGATACTTTTATTTTCCAGGGATTGTTAGTTGAAATGATGTTTTGAAAGAAAAATTATATATTTTTTCAAGAATGTGAATGTTTTTGATTTTTTTTTCAAATAATATGGTTTGATTAATTTTTTTAAATAAATATTTGCGAAAGATATTTTTTAGCATTTTAAATATTGTGATTTGCATGTTTAATAGGATGAGCTTTTTTAAGGATTTTATCCTTTGCAATGTAACACGCGAATTTTGCTTTGATTTCAGGAGAGTTGTTGATTTTTAGATGGATTTAAGTATTTGGAACCTTTTTTCATTTGATATCCTTGAGCTTATATTTCAATGGTTTCCTTTATTGGTGTTGATAAAATTTTGGTTGGTTTATAAAGAATGGAACATTTTATTGGAAAGCCTAATTTTTCTTGCTTCTTACAATTGACGTAACGATAGAGAATTTGGATTTATTTCTTTGCCAGCTAGTATCAAGGATAGTTTCTTTGTTGGATGTTAGCTTAACCACAAAGGACAAATCTCTTGTTTGGTTTTTCCTTTTCTTAATGCAAAATTCAATGACAATTGGCTCCATGGTTCTGTTTGCTCGGTCTAAAATCTCTTTGCATTCAAATTTTTTTTGCATAGCAAAACCTTTTATAAAGACCTTTAGAAATCTTGGGAGTGTGACTGTTGGAGCCTGAGGATTCTTCTCTTTGTTGGAGAAATTTGGTTCGTGGATATATGATTCGGTTGTGCTCAAACATGTGTGAAAAAACATGGAATCACATATTTTTACTAGCATGAATGTAGATATTGTTTGGTGTAGAACGAAATCTCCTTTCACTGGTGTAGTGCCACCAAAGGAGACTATCTTTCACAAAGGAATTTTTTTAAGTTATATTTAGATAAATATTATGATGACTACTTTTTCTATAGCTACGCTATTTATTTGTTGGATGCTATAAGAAACTAGTGGGCTTTTTATGTGTTCCTATCCCTAACATACAGTATATGTCATTAGGATTGTACACGAACAACTGGTTTTTCTTGTAAACAATAGTTCAACGTTTGTTTGGTTGCTTTAAGAGATAGAAAATTTTGACTTTTTCCATGTTTCACTTGGATGAAGCTTAGAATATTTTGAGGATGAGTGGGGGTTCAATTGCAGATTGTTTGATATTATGTCAATGGATATAAATAGCAAATTCCCATGTGACGTGCATTTTAGAGTATTTGAGGGGAAATTACTTGTGTTTTATAGAAGTTTGTCTAAAGGTATATGATACGGTGACTCGATTATGCACAATGAAAATTGGCGATTATATCTCAATCTCAGAATGACCTAGGTTCCATGTGTAGTTGGTTGAAGGTTTCGATGATTTTATTGAAAATGGAAATATTTTCACACTTTCTCCAAATAAAAATTCTATTGGCGATATACCACTATTGCCCATAGATAACGTGATTTAGCCTTGAGGGTTCAAGATGTTTTTTGTTGGAAATTGTTGTAGATGTCATGTTTGTTTAATTTTGGAGAGATATTTGCCCATAGATAACGTGATTTAGCCTTGAGGGTTCAAGATGTTTTTTGTTGGAAATTGTTGTAGATGTCATGTTTGTTTAATTTTGGAGAGATATTTGCCCATAGATAACGTGATTTAGCCTTGAGGGTTCAAGATGTTTTTTGTTGGAAATTGTTGTAGATGTCATGTTTGTTTAATTTTGGAGAGATATATTGGAGATGACTGTCATACAAATTTGGAGTGTTCAATGACAACATATTCATGTCAAATTTCCATAAGTTTGTTGGAGATTAGTTGTATTGATATGCTATTTTGGAGGTTGCATTGTTATTTTGGAGGTTGAACAATGCAGTGAAATGTCAATTTCTGTTATGTATTTGTGGAATGTATGGAGTCTTTTCCTATATAAATGTACTTTTATTATATATTTAGTATTTTATTTGTGAAGTATCTAGATTATGGAGAATCATAAGTCAAATTTCTGATTCCAACAAATATTTATAGAATTTTGAGCAAATTTAACTAGAAAATATATCAAAAAAATGGAAAATATAAGCAAATAAATATCACTAAGAAACTTAGAAATATATATATTTTTAATTACTATGTGTCTGGACTTTCTTACCTGGTGGAAGAATGTGAAACTGGCTGAGCAATATACAAGTACAACTCATCACAGGACAATTCATTTGGCAAAAAACTAACAATTCTAGAATTCTACATTTCTACATTATTCTA
>APFE030380878.1:8035-18732 GCA_000404065.3 Pinus taeda | reverse complement strand
AGAGAGAATTTACTGCCACATGGCTATCTGCATGCGGCAGCTCTGGTGCTATCTGCCAACATGCAACACCCAACAAACATAAGATCAACCTCAAAGCAATGGATGCAACAAACATAAGCTCAACCTCAAAGCAAAGCAATGGATGGATAAGCTCAACCTCAAAGCAAAGCAATGGATGGATAAGCTCAACCTCAAAGCAAAGCAATGGATGGATAAGCTCAACCTCAATGTAATGGATGTATCATTGGTATTGTGCATCATAGTTCACATGCTATGAATTTTTATTTGTATTCACTTTTCCATATATAAATTGTTGGTTCATTCCTGTACATAGGAAATTCTTCATTTGAAAATCAAGAAGAAAGGATTGAAAGAGCTTGCTTGAGCTTGCTTGAGCTTTTTTACTAAAAGAACCAAAAAAAGGTTCTCTATTTAATTTAAGCTTTAGATACCACTTGCTTTATTTGAACAGGAAAGAAAAACCCACCTTCTTTGATGAGAACTGTATCTCTATTCAGATGTCATCGCTTGAAACATAGATCGATAGGTCTATTGGTGCCTACAGATCTATCTATCACTTTTGTAGTGTGGTCTGAATTATGAAGACTAGCTAAGCCACCTATGATGGATGCTACTCGTGCCGGTGCTAATGGATAGAAGCTAGTGGTATATCAACAGGTGGTGGTAGTTTAAACTTTCATCTATCTTTATCAACTTCTCGGGGGTTTGGTAGTCTGCTCAAACACCATAATATATGACTGGGTGTGCTACTAATGACTTTGTCTCTGTCCCCCTTGCCGGTGGTGTGTATCGATATGATGAAGCAACAACCCCAATTGCAGCATCTCTTACTCCTGCTTCATATACATCAACCACTGTTGTGGGAAAGATGGGACTGATCAAAGGGGAGCTGGGACTGGAACGAGGAGCTAGGACTGGAACAAGTAGCTCTGGTTATGCTATTGGTGGTGGATGAACTAATGGTTCTACTAGATATTGGGTCTGGAGTTGCTGGATTTACTATTGTTGTTGTAGAGTATGGCTTTGATCTACCTCTGCATAATCAACTGCTTTCTCCTCGGAAGCTACTGTCAACCGAATAAACAAATCAACCACTCCTTCCACAACAATAGGATATGAGGGGCCTGTGCTCCCATAACTACACCACTTCTTGTGCTCCTCTTGCTGGCTGCTGATCCGGTGCTCTGAAAATGAGTGTAGTTGGGGAACTGTCTTTACTGACTAGAGCATAAAATATCTCGCCAGGGACATGAGCATCAAAACCATGCAAAATAACACACAAGCTAGGATCAACATCAGCTCTGAGTATAAATGGTGAGCCATGCTACACATCCCACCTCAAGCTTGTTATTGTCATTAAATAAAGTTTCTTGAAAACTATAGGAAATGTCGACAAACGTGTCGCTATGCAACTACTCGATTGTCGCTAGAGTAATCTACTTCGAATGGAATGGAGCAACTTTACTAGACAAAATGACAGCGACGAACACAAAATGGGAGTGAGTTACAGGTATAATGGACACACAGACGGACAACATGTCAGTGGCCTTGGAAACATGAATGTCCATGTTCTGCTAGTGTGGACAAGGGGTCACGGCATGGCCCCATGCGGTGGCTGTATTTCTTCCCGTATTTCTACAAGTGTGTGGTATGATATCATGTGTCGAACTATTCTAGTCTTATTTAAAATTTTAAAATTTTCATTTTTAAAAATTTCAATTTGTTTAAAAAGAAACCTAAAATTTGTTTAAAAGTGATCAAAAGATTATTAACTTCTTATCCACGTGTAATTATCATATTTTGCATTGTATTGAATAGGCCATGGTTAAAAATATCTCATGGTAATCTGTTGGTTTTTTATGCCTCTGCTCTGAGCTAATGGCCACTTTCAAAGGCTTTACCCTTGCTTTTTCTGGCTCTACAGCCACTGTCAAAGGACAAGCCAAATCCGATCCATACTCTAATGGAAGTCTCATATGAATAATGTGTATGATTGTTCTCACATGGGAAAATGGGAGGTCACTAATTAGTCGGCATTCAGATTTCAAAACAGTAGGTAAGGAATATCATCTGTTGCATTTTTTTGCTTAGTAATTACCTCTACATTGACATTGTAACAAAGTTTTTGTATCGCAGGTTCATGAACATGATATGGTGATTTGGCCACCACATTTTTCTTTATATTGGGTTAGCTTTCCACGTGTATATTTTGTCTCCGTCACCCTTTTCCTATCTTATATCTGTCCCAGGCCCTTATGCACTGAGTGATTGTTAGTTTGTGAGCTTCTCAAATTATCTACAACTTCTCTTAATATTTGTTTGTATATGTATTCAGTAATTTCTTTCTTTGTTATTGCTTATGATGGAGTTCTGCTATGTAATTTTTGCAGAGAACGATCAAAGCTTCCATTAATAGTATTTGTAAATGAGGATCTGGGAGCATGATTTGGTAATGTTATAAAAAGGCAAATTTTGTAGAGAACACTCAAGGCTTCCATTAATAGTATTTGGAGATGAGGAGGCTCACAGCATGATTTGGTAATGCTATAAAAAGGCGAATTATGAATGTTGCAGACAAAAAGAATATGTATGTATGTTTAACTTACATGGCAGGGTATAATCTCATTCTTAGTAATTTCATATCATTTCAGAGAATAATTTGCTACTTGAAAGCCGAGCAAGCTAAAATATCTGGAGGAAATTGTGTGATTACTATTTTTTAATTTTTTTTTAACCACATGGTGAAACGGTAACTATCAAGCCTAATCCAGGGGAGACCCGGGATCAAACCTCATATTTGGCCTAAAACACCAAGAGTATATCCAACCACCTATAAGTCGGGTATACTAAGATCCTATGATTTTAGGAAGAGCAGACTCAGCGGTTTGGGGAGTCCGCCCCTCTAGCCACCACCATAACAGGTCACTGTACTCCGTGAGATTTGAACCTCGGTCTCCTGGGCTTAGCCCAAAGAGACCCACCGTCAAACTGCACATCACATCACATTAAATGAAAAATGGTCTTGGAAATCGGTGCTTGTCACAATCGCATCTAGGGTTCCTTGAATGTCACCAAGGGTAGAGGTTGTTACAGCCGCAGAGTACAACATGTACTCTTCATAAAGACGGCCTTTACTGACTTGAACACATGGCTTCTTAGGAATCTTCACTTTGAAATTGGTTGATTAAATTGAGTTGTCCAACCCACTGACCTAAATTGTGTGTTATTATTTACTATTATGTCATATATGACATGATATTTGTTTTACAGGTCGTCCACCCTCAAGTTCCACGTTGGTTACTTCGGAGTGACAGTACGGCATTGTCGGTTACGTACACCATTTGACGCGTAAGGCACGCATCTTCCCATGAAAGCATATTGTCACATGGGCGGCTAAGCGGTCACATGGGGAGCTACGAAGGCCAATGAAGGCTCGTACGGAGAGCAGATAGCGCAACGACCTACCGACTGATTTCTGCACCGTAAATAAATGAGTTACAGCTGGGCGTTTGAATGAACAGTGTACGGCGTAGCAACTAAATCTAACTGTGTTCACGTAACAAGATGCCGCCTGGTGCAGCAGAGGAGGTAACCGTGTTACGGTATTTGGCCCCGAGTCACCGACTCATCCTTTCATTGGAAAACTAAGTAGTTGAGAGAATCTGTGACATCTAACAAAATCTCAATCATCTCCCGGAAACGAGTCTATAGAAAACCATATTTACTTAATTAAAACAAATAACCTCTAAATATAAGACTATATACTGAGTAAATAATATTCGTTTATTTACTTGTTTTAAGAAAAAGAAGGGGACGCTCGGGGAACGTTGAAGAGAGGAATAAAATGGAGCATTTGTGATGTTCCCGTCCTCAAAGTTAAAGTTTAAAGAGACCAATTTATGTGGTCCACGTGAAGAGGCAACAGCATCCTAACGTTTTAGTCTACAGTCATGTATACTGTCAAAGATATATACGGCTTTAGTCTACCTCTTATGTTATACCCTCGTAGCCTGAGAGCACTTATTCTGCGACAAAGAATAAACAGTGGGCTTAATCTTTTCTGTAACTATATATAGAGCGCTTCGAAAAACTATTTGGATGGAAGGCTTAACCTAGGATCAAAGTTATGGCGAGCTGGGGAGCAGTAGTTAGGCAAATGCTTCTTAGGAAAACAGGCAAGGTAGCAACGTCCAGTGAGCGCCTTAAACTTCTTCGCGTATCTGCAACTCTGCGGAATAAGGATGAAGATGCATACATTCCCCATTTTGTGTCACTCGGGCCAAATCACTTTCGTAAACCTGACACAGGTTCGCAGTTTGATGACTTGATGATGAACAAAGTGAAGTCGGCTGCCACACTCTGGCAAAAACTCATGAACATCCAGACCAGCAGCAGGTTGAGTTTGGATGATATGGAACATGATATCCAAATGATGCGGCCGCATATCAAGAGTTTGTATGACTGGTCTAATACGGATGACGAGTACCGTCATGACCTCGCTCTTATGATGGCCGTGGATTCCTTCTTTATTCTGCAATTCTTATTTGGTCATGATCGCAGAGCCTATGGCATCCAAATAAAGAGCGACCTTGTGAAGCTGGAGAATCAGATCCCGCTGTCTGTGCTGAAACTAGTTTTCGGAAAGGTGAAAATAGCATTACTGCATCCTGATCTCTATCGCGATATATGGCATGATGCAGGTAGAGTAAATAGACTTCTGGTGGAGAAGTCCTATAATGAGTTGTGTGCCTTCGACGTCAAACCAGATGATAAGCAAATTGATGCTGCAGTTGAAAGGGAGCCTCATTTGTTGGCTTGCATTCACGCAATCGTTTCGCGATTCCTGCACATCCAACGTGACGGACAGGATGAAAGGGAGCTCCATTGCATTCCAAAGCCAACTTTGCCTCAGAAAATCTCCAACTTTCTCCAAGTGCGCGTTGTTGAGAAGATGTGCAGGATGTTTTTCTCGAGCTACAAACCGGGGGATTTTCCCATCAAAGGATACACCGCCGACGAGCTGGCAAAGGCCGGGATTAAGTTCAAATCATTCTCCAAGCGCCCCGAATACATCTGGTTTGACAAATACTCGCAGATACTGTATCTTCCGCGGATGACTGTAACATCCCCTACGCAGACTGAAGTGTTCTTCAAGAATCTTCTTGCCCTGGAGTTCGATGATGCCGCCCGGGGCAGCGAGGTGAGGCATTTCATTCAGCTGATGGACGCGCTTATCGACACTTCCCGCGACGTTCGCAGGCTGAGGAAGTGTCATGTCATTCGTGTGCGAAGTGCGTTACCTGACAATGCATTAGCCAAGATCTGGGACACTATGTATAAACCATTCTCCGCTGGCCACCTCGAGCCTCCCGAGGATCTGAAACAAGCACTGGACCATGTGCTTACTTCCAAGTGTTGCATCATCAAATGCAGAATTGCGCTTATTGATAATTTCACAGATATTATAAGTTTTATTTTTCGAAGCCAGGGAATGCCCTAACTCTGCTGGTTGTGATTTTATTATGGCCATGCACATCTTACAGATTAGATTTTATAATGGCCATGGACATCTTAAATGTGTTGCAGTAGGTTGTGGGGAAATTTCAAAATGAGGAATTTGTGATTGTGGGTGTTATGTTGTAAACTCTTCGTAATTTGATGGTCTGATACAAATTTAATAGCAACATTGTATGCTTTTGTTTTCTTTTTGGTAACCCATTGTAAATAAATAGATGAGGTCTCCATAACCTGCAACGACGAACATATATTTCCGTTTGGCGTTATCAGCAGGATTTTATTTAGTTATAGTTGCTAACTACTTGCCATTACTATTTTTAATGCAGGACTATCTCTCCGGCACGTGTAATTAAACGTTATAACTTTTTTATAAGTTCTGCTTTTAAAAATCGTTACAATAATAGATTTGAATTGTTACCATAATCAATGTGAGGCTGTTAATGAGTTTGTTTAAATTTTAATTAATTTTCTGAAATTTGCTTCACAATAATTGACTGATTTGAGGATTCCACTTCAGGGAAGGCCGACAAAATCTTGTTAATCAAAGTTATACCTTACGATATTTTTGACAAACACAGAGGGTCCTGATGTACCCAGTACATAACAAAGATGGAAAATGAAGTTGGAAAAATGTATTCATCATGTGACATTAAAATCTCGAGTAGATATCTGTCTTTTCCTTGGCATAGTATAGCTCATTGGATTTCTCTATTTGTTTGGACATCATGAGTGAGATGTAATTGTACTCGACACTCACCTTAGGCAATTTCAACATTTGATAACCTATTTTGACTTCGAAGGGAGGAATTTTTGATTAATGATTTTTCATGCTACTTGAAATGCAAAATGCCTCTTCAGGTATCTATACCTTAGATACGTGATACGTTTGCATGATTTACTGCAAGTAACATACTAGAACATAGAGGTCTCAAGTGAATTTATGTTTTGAAGGGTAACTTATTCTTATTTACAAGGATGTTAGGTTTCTATGCAAGTCTCTTTGGACATAAAACCAAATTCTCCTTCCTGTTGGAAGATATAGAGAAAATAGTGGAGTCATCTCCTTCCTTAGCATCAATGGGTAGTCCATCTCTTACCATGTTCCTTCGTAGAGGAAGAAGCCTTGATGCTAGCCATGGTGCAATGTACATAGATGAAAAAGGAAGACTCAAGTTCCATTTTCAATCCTTTGTTTCCTACAATGTTCCATGCAGGTACACATTGAGTTCTTTTCTCATCAGAACAACCATACATTGTCTTTTGTCACTTGTAAAAATGGCAAAAGTAATCTCGGATCACCAAAAGAGGATTGATCGGCATGAATTCCAATGAAGAAAATTGAAAAGAAAGAGTGGATTTGCATGGATTTGAGACAAGATAGTTTCACATTTGAACAAAATTTGAAATATCTTTCTTGCCCATTCGTGAGAAACTATGATTTATATGTCAAACAAGACAATCATGGCACTATGGAGGAATAGGGCACTTAGTCTTGCACAAAAGATGAAAATAGTAGAGGATGAAGAACCAATAGATTCAAGGGATCTTCAAAACAATGATTTTGGATACTTTTTATTTGTCAAGGATTCAAGAAGCCAACGTGACCAACGTCCATTAACAAACATTACCTTTCAGCGTAAGTATCTTAATTCTAAGGTATTTCCCTATTTTGCATTCTTGTCAAGTTATTGTTATGATCCTTACGTTGTTTTGGACAAACGGTAGTGTCGATGATTTTTTGGTAAGAGCATGCTACATAACTAATATAATAAACAATGAAACTCAACAGCCTACGGGAAGTGGCTCTTACTAATTTAGTCATTACTTGTTGCTCAAAAAGACATCCCTACTAAAATTATTTTTGCAATTCCTTATAGCAAGTAGAGTCACTCACGGAGTTATATGATGGGATCGCTTAGATAGAGATAATGGAGAAATCTGGTTGTCTAAACTATGGAACCAAGACATGGAAAATTTACAAATAAAAGGTATACCAGAGACAAATCTGGTAGAAGTTCAATGGAAGTGTTTATAGATTTCGTGTTGAGATCACAAGTATCCACCAAAAGTTAAAGCTTGATAATGGAAATGGCTGAATTATTAACAAAGTTCTTATCCTTCATGATGTGCCTTTTGGAGACCATTTTCAAGTGCTTCCTGATCTCTTTGATTATACCCATTACAATTTAGTGTACATGGATATTTTGGATATTTTGAATAGAAAGTGGATTTGTTGTTTCATTTTCTAATTTACCAATTTGCATAGCATCTTTAGTTTGCAAGGAAATGTAACTTATTTTTTGAATGTGTATAGCTCCAGGTAAGGAGAGAACTTGAGAATCTAGTCTCTACATCAGAAGCATGTAATGTTAGATTATGTGTGGGCATTGCATGGCTTAAGAGCACCACATCTCAAAAGAGGATCACAAAAAACATTGTCAAAAAGTTCATTGACCATTTGAAAGAGACCCAACGTTTGGTGGAGGAGGAGATTCTTACCCAAGAAATTTAAGCCACCACATCTCAAAAGAGGATCACAAAAAACATTGTCAAAAAGTTCATTGACCATTTGAAAGAGACCCAACGTTTGGTGGAGGAGGAGATTCTTACCCAAGAAAAAGAAATGTTCAGTAGCCACATGTTAAACAACTAAAACATTTTTTTTTAGAGTATCTGATACTAGTCTTATTGGTACAGAACATGGAACATGGAACAATGACTTTCAAACATGACACGGAGATATGGGTTTGCACTATAGACTTTGCTTGCCTTCTGATTGGATTGTATTGGCCATGGAACACAATTTCCATGGTTTAATATTTGTTCATACAACATATTATTTAAAAGTGTGGATGAAAAAATCCCTTTGGCCTAGTTGACGGTGGAAATGCAGAAATTCATATTCAATTTATTCATTCTTTTTGTTACTTAATTGAAAAACCTGCAAATGCTGATGTGACGAGAAACATATCAACATCAATATAACACTATGTTCTAAACTCCATTCACAATAATATTGCATGTTCAGTGAGGACATTGAACATTCTATGGTAAACTATCAGTAAAAGTTCAATGCTAGTGACTAAAAGAAATGCAGATCCAACTATCAACCCTTGTTGCTCTCTGATGGAAATTATGCACCTTAGAGATTCAAGATCATTTTTTATTTCGAAACAATATATCCAATAAAAAGCTGATGTTACTTAGTTATGATATAAAATAAAAATTAAATAAATAAATTTAAGTGGAATTATAATATAAAATTAAAAACGAATTTATAAGAGGGTGTATGTGGTTAAGATTTATATTAATTATTAATTTTTTATGGTAAAATTATTTTAAAATTCAAGATAATTTTTAATAGAAGGCTTAATGTTATTACAATAATATATTTAATATGAGTTTATTAATAATATATTTAATATGAGTACAATACGCAACTTGCAGGAATTGAATTTGGGCGAGAAAGATAACAATCATTCTTTCCGGAGCTAATTAAAACATGGAGCTAGGGTTTAATCTGAGCGAGAAAGTGATCCTGGATGTGGCCACCATTATTGTTTTGTTGGAGCGCTCGAAGCAAGGAGATGTGAGCCCTGGTTTATGGAGGCAATGGGCGGACTGGGCTGCGGCGGCTCCCCCTCCTAAACTATCTGAAAGGCTCCTAAAGGACTACGACAGCCAGAAGCCCTGGAAATGTTGCTCGCTACCCCAGTTGGGCTCGGATCCCCGGAGGACGACACAGACTTGTCTTCTCAGGGTTTTTCATACTCAGGTTGCAGGCCTAACTTGGTTTCTGCTCAATTCAACATTGGTAATTTACATGAACAGGCAGGAGAGGAGAATGGCTAGGGTTCCAGAGAGAGTATTTGTTTCCGCCGCCGGCCAGAATGCCAGGACTCTAAGCCGCAACTGTTCTGCGCTTAGAGGAATCGATATCTGCAACGCACTGGTCCTTCCTTCTCCTCGCACGAGACGCTATTCACACAGACGCCGAAGGATTAGTCATTCAAGGAACGGCTGCTCGAGATGGCGGGAAGGCTTTGCAACCATTCGCTCCCATGCTCCCTTTCCAACTCTCCTCAGCAGATCGACTCGGCTTTCCTAGGCAAAACAACGAGGAGGAGGGCGAACCCGAGATGAAGCTCCATGCGGATGTAGAGCCAAAGAAAGCTGCGAACTTCCATGTGTTGTGCACAGGCGCGCATAGCCATGGCAGCTCAAGCCCCTCTACTGATCAGTGGCCTCTCTACAGATCTGTTTCCCCGCCCTTTGAAGCGGATCTGAGTTGGGGTGAAAGCTACCTTCGGCAGAAGATTTTTCCTCCCTTTCTGCCTCCTTTGCGTCAAGAGATGGGAGACCCAAAAGACTCTGGCCCTGTGTTGCTCCAGAAATTTCTTGAAAATTCCTCTGCCCCCTTTCAGGTTCAAATCGTACAGATCTCCGGCAAGACCATTCTGCAATGGGTATACCCTTCATATTTGGTGCAGAACCTCGAAGTAAATCTCGAACACCGACTTGGGATCCCCTTTGCCCTCCAGAGACTTATTTTCCAGGGTAAACAACTCGATGATCCTCTTCCTCTCTCTTTTTACAGCATAAAAAATAATAGCTCTTTAGTGTTTTCCCTTCATTTGAGAGGTGGAGCTGTAGGTCAATCCTCTTCTGCTCCTCCCTACTCCTACAAAGCTGCAGTCCGCTCTGAGATACCCATTTCCCCTTAACCTCCCAAACCCAAGCCTTTTTTGGTTGACAAGTTGGAGGAGGTTCCCTCTGTTGAGATCTCCCACTCTGACCTTGAAGACGACATTCAAAAATTCGCTGAAAAGGCCATCATCTGCAGATTCAATGGGCTCTGGCCTCGCTCAAAGGATCTTTATGAATGGATCAATGACAACTGGACTCACCACTGCAAGGTTTACTTCTGTGCAAAGGGATATTTTATAGTTATGTTCGACAATCCTAAGCACTACGAAAAGGCCTTAGAAGAAGGCCCTTGGTTCATGGGTTCAGCAGGACTCTTCTTAACTCCATGGTTCCCAGATTTTGACCCAGCTTCTGCAGTCATCACTAAAGCCCCTGTCTGGATCAGACTTCCAAATTTTCCAATACCCCTGTGGGACACAGCAGTATACAGGCAAATAGGCAACACCTTGGGC